>JAVCKT010004879.1:18605-43012 GCA_032273925.1 Rhynchotus rufescens
TTTCTCATTTCTTAGTTTGGTATTGCTGCTCATACGGTTACGTGCCGTGTCATGAGGAGAGCTGGCTGCAGATGAGACAGGTGTAGGTGCAAGAAAGGGCTCAGGAAGAGCTATAGGAGAGCTCAGAGGGAGCTCTGTATGTGAAATAAAATGACTATCCTTAATTTGGTGAATGAAATTACTTTGGGCAATTGCTGCAGATGGGGACACTGTTAAGACCAAAGAACTGAGTTCTTCTGCATCACAAAGAAAAGTGTCTGGAGCTGGTGGAGGAGGAGGTGAGGTGCCCACGCGTGCAGGTGAAAAGTCAAGAGCCCATGAAAAGCAGTCGCTAGGAGCAGCCTGGAGGAGGTTCTGATCAACATGTGACCAAGAGGAGGAATGGTATCTGGGAAGTGGGCACAGTGCTTGAGAAGGCAACTTTAAAAATAAGAAACACATGGGAATTCAAGTAAATAAATATGACAGTCCTAAGATATGAGGAGCCTGGGAAAGAAAAAGCCCTCATGTTTGGATTGTAGAGTATCATTTCAGTCAGCACAAGTGTCTGAAATCATTAGTACATGAATCAGAAGGTAGAAAAGATATTTAAAAAGTGAAACTGATCAGGTTCTGGCTTGCAGCTTAAATGTCAAACATGGAGACAGATCTGAATCATTACATTCATGAGGGCAACCTGCATTTGATCTGCTGGAGTTATGTTATCTATGGTGCTTTGGTAGTAAGCTTGTCACAAGTTATTAAATCATAGAACTGAATTTAGTATAGTTTTCCCCAAACCATTATTATTTTGAGAATATCAGAATTACACTGTATCATTTTTTTTTTTTAAGCTATAACTGGAGTGATTTCTCATTATCCTACTGTTAATATTTGCACTTTTTCTGAGTACATGTTTAAGAAACATCTTAAATACATTGCATACTTTTATCATGGCACAAATAGCTACAGAATGCATTTTTTTCTTTAGAAGTAACTGTTAGTTCAAAATGACATCAATGTTTGTGAAAGATACATTCAATTCCAAATGAATGTAGGCAGCCAACAATGCTTTTAAAATAGCGACAGTGCAGTATAACAGCAGTGTATTTTGAGTACCGTTACATAATATTGATTGAAGTATCCTTCTGGTAAAATAAATGTCCTTTTGTAAGAATGAAAGACTGGTGAGTCATACGTACACAGCATCAGTAGATATCCATTGCTTCAGTAAATACTGAAATTGCATTTTGTAACTATTAATCTTCAACGTTAAACTTGAACAGAAAGTATTTTTATCTCATTGTTAAAATTATCCCGAATAATTAGGTGCACATCCCTCTAGGTTATCTGGATTACTTCAGGTTTTACGTATGGCTCTAGACTGGGACGATAACTTCAGAAAGCTAAATTAACAATGCAGAATGGGAAGAAGATTAGATTACTTACCTTCTGCTGGAGCGTTCTAGAGGCAGACAGCGTTACTTTAAAGTTAAACCTTTACTACAGCAATCCTCTATGCCAAAGTAGACACAGTGATACAGTGCACTCTGGTAGCCCCTTTTAGTCAATAGTCTCTTGCCCTTCATCTTTTCTCCTGCGCAGCCACCTACAGCCTGTGCTTTATAGGTTGTAACAGCGGCCAGGAGATGCTCCCATTTTCAATTCCCCACATCTACAAGCTGCACTAGAGCTGAAGTCAGAGGTTCTGGCCCACATCCAGCAAAGCAAAGCTTGCTCTTTGACTTAAATTGCTGATTTAGTTTTGTTGCCATTAGATCAGTGGAGTTTAGCACAATTGCTCTAGTAGCAGGAAGTGACATAAAAAGTTTATCCTACTTTACAAACTTTTACAAACCCTGCCCAAATACGAATAAAATAGTAGGAGAAGAAGTGAGAGCAGTAATTGTGGGAAACTGCAGCAAACTTTCAGGACTGCTGAAGGAACAAGATGCCATCTTGCATGGTGTTACTGTTTTCAAACAGTTGAACAAAAAAACCCCAGTGGAATTGGTTTTTTGACTTAGGCTAGAAGCACATTACCCCCCAGAGGCTCTCTTTTCACAGAGGGGCTTTTTCCTCCCTCTCTTAACAGAACATATATGTTAGACACCCAGTCATTTACAAAAGTGTTCTGCTGCTGCTAAGTAATGAGGTCGCTCTACTAGCATTTAAAAAATACCCAATGCTGGGAAAATATAGGCCAGTAACTTCTACTGTAATGATGGCAACTCATTATGAAGGACTAAGTGCATCCTTTCCTAGAGCCCAAGGCAAGGTCAAACCTGGTCACTGCCTCATCCTCTGTCGAACAGCTGTGGAGCACGTGGAGACGACCGTGCAGCACGTCTAGGGTCCTGCAGCCCCACGCTCACTGTGCTCAATGACCCTGGCCTTAGAGCAAGACTGGCCTCGGAAATGCTCTGGAGTTCTCACAGCTTGCACAGTGTAAGGCTCTGCCCTTCAGGGTTTACCTTCTGATCTTTCTTTTTCTTGGATTATTTTTCATCGTAAACAGAGATGATTGTCTAATGAAAATGCTGGGCAACCCTCCACATATATCTTGGGGAGTCTTCATGATTTCACTCTTTTCCATTTAAAGTTATTATGGGGATATGGACCTTGGTGATGTTTCACTTGAACAATTTTGTTGGCATGGAAATATAAGGAGCTGTGGCTCCTTATAGCATCACGGCATATTTGGGAAAGACAGAAGAGACCTGTTCTAGCAGTGATCACAACCAGCTAATTGTTTTTACACAGCAGAATTTTCAAATTAATTAAATGCAGGATAAAAAGTTTACATGCTACACACAAAATACACAGCTGGAGAATACAAATGCTTGAAAGAGAAACAAGAAATGTAAAGAAGAAGATCTGGAAAGTTTCTCCTCTTTACAGTTCAGAAGCATTGGGTGGTCCTACATGAATACTGATCACAGCTGGCATGCAGAAGTTTTCCTAGTTTCTGTCACTGACCAAGCAGTTGTATTTCCTCAGTAGATGACCATGAAATCTTGTGAATGAGCGATAAAGCATAATGTAGGACTGCTCTCTAGTATTATGTAATGTGAATTGTGGTGACTATAGGAAGAAAAAAGAATTTAGAAACTGCCACAGCCATTTGGTGAGAAAAATTAAAAGATCTGACTCCAAACTTGTTGACGATGCGATGACATTTGCCTTACTGAATTAAACAGTGCTGTCACTGCTGTCGTATCACTCTAAAGAGCCTATTTTACACCAAGAATCTCCCCAGGAATGTGAATGGGAAGAAAAAAAAAAAGGGGAAAATTACAGTACAGAATGCTTACTTTTTTTATTTTACTTTTGAAATGCATGGAACTAGTCTTGGCAAGCCAGTGTCCCTGGGTAACTTACCTGCCCTACCCCTTGGCATGCTAATGAGACTGTAAGCTTTTAGAACAAGGATGTTACGAGACCGTTTTCACACAGGATGATGAAGAGTCTGCTGGACATACCCATGATGCTCAAATGCTGCCCAAGATGCCTAAATTAAGACTTGCTTTGTGGGTTATTTTTTTTTCTGCACAAATTTTGTTCAGCCCTATTCTCAGTAATGTAATAGCTAATGAAAAAAGGAGAGAAAAATCTTGGCAGAATGCAGGAATTCTGGTATCAAAATGACAAGCTAGCAAAACAATTCTACATATTCAGAAAATACATATAGTGCACTTGGTACATAAATTGCACTTTGTCATTTTAACAAAAAATAACATGTCCTTCTTAATGCACTGTAGGGATAACAGCAAAAATAATAAATAATAAAAAGTTTTGCTCACCTTAGTTGAACTTAAATGATGTATTCTGTCACTAGAATAGCTTTGGGGTATTGGAGGATCAGGGTACTCATCACTGCTTTTTGATGTATTCTTTTTGATGACTTCTACATAGGAAACCGGGAAGATGCCTTGTCTGTTGGTTCCTGGTATTCTGCCTTCATACCAGTTTTGATCAACTCGCTTAAGAAGAATTATTCTGTCTCCCTGAAATGCATTATGAAAAGAAATTATCAGAAGCTAGGTTAAAGTTTATTTTTGACTCTTAATATATGGGATTATTTTCCCTGCAGTGCTACTTCCCATTAATTGTGAGGATCTTCTCCATTTTCATGGATTTGTTGAGTGCCCTAAAATCACCCTTAGTGGGACAGCAGAATAGAAAACTAGTGCACAAGACCTGGCTGTCAAAATTGTGACCATTACAATAAGCATAAATAGGGATATTAAGAGAGACAAAAACCTCAAACTGTTCCTAATCCTTTTAATTCCAATTCCTGATTTTGCTAGACTTCCTTGGGGTTCACCAATCTTTTATGAATGGAAAACACAGAGACATCAATAAGCGCTAGACCAGGCTCAAAATCAGCATCAATAAACTATTCTCCATCTTATTTCAAGAGAAAAATAAACCACATAACTTATACAAAGCTTATACTATAATTAAGAAATCTTATAACTAAATATATGATAATTTAATAATAAAGCTCTATAATAACATCCAACTGTCCTACCAGCCTCAAATTAAACATTCTCATGTGTAATAATGTTACTAACAAGATGTGCATAGACAAGATGCAAGAATGTTATATAAATGAAATGATGAAATACTTGCAAGGACTGTAAAACTCATCAAAATCCCTCGAAGTCTTCTTTTTTTTTTTTTTTTTTTTCTCTCTATTAAAACCCTATTATGGTGATTACAATAGTAAAAAAAAATAATTTTACAGGAAAAAAATGAATAATTGAAATTAAAACAAGAAGACTGAGCAGTCAGCAGATCTTTGTGTGTGTCAGCCCATGGCACAACATATTTGCAGAGGGCTATGAAGGAAAGCAAGCCAATGAGTTTTGATAATAGCAGCCCATTGTATACTGCACCAAAGCATAGTATTTACTATAAATTAATTCTGTGTAGCAACAGACACCACAATGGTATTTTGATAAAAGCAGTTCTAAAACAGTACCTTTCTGAGCGATAACTCCACATTTGTGTCTGCACTGAAATTGTATTTGGCGATAGCTTCTCCAATCTCTCCAATCTGTGCAGGGGGAGGGGGCCTGGCAGGCTGTGCTTTTTCTGGGGGAGAAAGTTTCTACAAAAATGTAAAAAAAGATTTTCATCATTCCCATGTAGTTTAGGGACCTATTACCCCAACTAATCCAAGGAATTAAAACAGAGAACAAACCTCAACATAAGAAATTGGGAATATTCCAACTCTTCCACGGTGCTCACCCTCATACCAGTTTTGATCAATTTTCCTGAGGATATAGACAGTATCTCCTTTCTTAAAGGACAGCTCTCTGTAACAGATTTATTTAAATCAGATGTTGACAGCTTTATATTTGAACTCCTCTGCCTGAGAGGTTTCTGAAGACTTCACAGTTCAAATTTGAAACAGGATCTAGCAACTAAACATTTGGAGAAAAAGTGCCACAGCTGTGGTAGATTCACCAGTTACAATTCCCATTATGCATCCCAGAAACTCTAGGTGAGTTCCCGAATTACCCTGGACTTTCCAGGAATATTGCTAGTCCCTATAAGAGCACTCTGGGTCTGCATGCAGTTCTGATACCTTCTGGACCTCTCGTTCGGGTCAGATAACGGCGGCAGAGCTGGTGGTCCTTACGAAAGAGCAGCAAGCGCTACTGAAGGGTGGCCCGTGTCTCCACGGCCTGCTTACTACCCTTTTGCAGCAGCACCGTTTGAAGTGCTTCTACTCTACAACTTTTTCATTTCACAACCCAGCTGGGAGCTGGGTGCCCTACACGGGCGCACTGAGCACCGCTCCGTGTGCGCTGACACCCCTCACCCTCGACGGAGAGCTCCCCGTCCAGGGGTGACACTCAGCGCCCCTGAGCTGGAAGGCTGATGTTGCACAGGCATTCCCGTGCTTAAGCAAATGCAATGAATAGAATCATTTAAGAAATGTAAATATCGTCTCACACAGTCTGCTGGGAGAACAGGCGGTATCTTCTGCATCCATGGCATTTGTTGTGGAAATTTAGCTACTACAGCAGCTAGCCAAGGCAAGTGCTCGATCATTCTTGAATTATGAATTCTTAAATGAACAAAAGTTTAGTACTTACTTAGAAGTCTGAGCTTTAAAGTCATATACAGCTCTAGCTGGCAGTTTCTGAAAAGCAGGCAAAATACATTCACATAATATTACTATATGGTAAACAATGTTTCAACTTTTTAAAATGTTACTAAGATTAAAAAGGGGAGAAAAAGCTGAGCCTAGTCTGTGAATTATTAGATACAGAGTTTGGTGCTTATGCACTTAGATCTTAAACTCGCTCTTAGATCTTAAACTACAAGATCAATTTGAAAATAAGGTGTGCTGTAACCGTACCATTATTTTCTATAACATTATCAAATCAGTGGAAAATCTTAACTTACAGTCTACATACATTAGCATATAATATAATATGTTAGCTAATAGCTGATGATTGAATACAATCATCACCCTAAAACTTGTTTGGAGAGTGTTTCAATGTCTACATTTAGAACCATTCTTAGGAGACCGAATGTTTTTTGCCTATGCTGATACTTTTTGTTATTTTCTGTTGTTTTTGCCATTTATACTGGAGGTTGCATGCCTGATTCCATTTCTTCCTCCCAGTCATTAGTATAAGCAACTGTTACGGTAAGTGCTTTCGTTTTTTAAAACATAAGCAACTGTGAAATACAAATATTCCTTGTGTCAGGCCTGAAGCTCCTGAGGCAGCTGCTTGTGTAAACTTTGGTTTTCACGAAAGACTTTTCCCAGTCGCACCTGCTATTCTTTTCTGTGCCAAATGCCCCCTTCAGTCAACCCTGACTCATCCAGTTAAATATCAGTAGAAAATGCAGCTGATCTTGCAAAGCTTAAAATTCTTTTACTTTTCTTTTAAGGGATCAGTCTCCTAAAGGAAAAAGGGATTCTGTCCCATTTAATGATAAATTATGTTTAAATGCTCCTTTGGCCCGAATCATTACAGCATTTTAGAACCCAAGCAAATTTTGTCTTGCAGTGTTATTGGTTTTCCATATGCAAGCTGCTGTGCTATTCATGCATATTTAGCTACCTCTCCTCTGTCTGTAGTTCCTCTTCTCTCCTTGGGAATACATCGTCCCACCTCAGCGAAAGCAGAAGAATGGCTTCCAGGGGATTCCTGGTCTACTGAAAATAGAACATCATGAGATGAATCTCTGGTAAATTATGCAAAAACAGTTCAAATCTTTGATAGTACTTGGGTTTATTTAATGGGATCTACAAAAATATAAAGACATGAAGAAATCTGGAATCTCCTATTTCACCTTTAGTAGAAAGAAAATATAACATGATAGTTAAAGAGCATTTTAAACAAAAAAAAAAAAGAAAAAAAAATACTCTCGAGCAAAGGCCTCAGGAACTGTGTAATGGAGGACCAGGAGGGCAAAATCATGCCTTCTTGTGCTAAGGAGCACATGCCTCACTGGCCTAAATGGAGTGACAGCAGTACTGACACTTCATCACCACTGACAAGAACCATTTCCTCAGTGCCACCAATATAAACAGATTATTTCATGCATGCAACATGACTACAGCATGCTTTAATGAGAAAGCAGTGAATCATTGGTTATTGAACATAACAGTAATAACAACTCTGTTTGAGGAGATGGAGATGGATCAGTACTCACCAATCTATGTGGCAGATTTTCCTAAAGGACAGCTCACCAGTGTTTATTACAGGGTAGTATATTACAGGATGGTGAATACATCTTTTGGTGTATTTAATAAAACAAAAATCTTAGTTTCTATAGTCCTGCAAGTAGCCAATGCAAAATGAAAATATAAGGTATTATTTTATTTCCTCTTGACTCCTGAGACTGACTACCATATTCCCCAATGCCACCGTGATACCTACTAGTGTCTGACCTCGGCCTTCCTTGCCCTTCATTCGCATAACCTGCTGCTAGCAATCCTACAGATTTCTGAAGAAGCACAAGTGGAAAAACAGAACTGAAAGCATCTCATCCATTTTGCTGGGTCTTATGGAAGAATGAAATTTAAGTGTTCACTGTTGGATCATCTGCTAAGCCATGGGACTTGAGGCTATTGATAAAAACACTGGAGGAAAAATCAGGCTATATATGTCAGTCACAAGCATGTCAACCCCAACAAGGGTGTTTGGGCCTCATCCTGGGCAGCGTTCCTGGTATGTCCTGGGACTAACTGCCCAAAGAGGTAACGCCTCCAAGTACTGCGTCTCTTAAATGCCAGCAGAAAGAAGTGGGAAGGAAAAGAGTGAAAAACAGTTTCAGGGAGAACAGTTTCCTTTAACTTCTGCAGAGCTCCTTGGGCCAACTGTGCCTGGTATTTGCTTTCAGTGCTCCTGTTGATAGGACCCTGGGCTTTCTGCAGTGCCTTGTTTCTGCCAGAGAAGCAGAGCGGAGCCAGCAAAATAAGGACCTTCTGCAGGAGAGCTGCCGTGACTGGTGCTGACAGCAGCCACTGCAATGTTCTCATACACTGATCTGTACTTCGTGGACATGGAAGTAGTCAAAATAGGTCACTTCCCTGACACCAAGCTCCTTCGCTGTCACATAAGCTGCTAGGAAACCAAGTTTACTCTGAAATAGCATTTCTCTGTTTTCAAGGACCAGAAGTTAATACTTATTTACTCATTGATATCCCTGTATATATACAGGATTCCCAACAGCTTTGACTCCATCATATAGTATTACTTTAAGGGCTAATCATGATAATGACTCAGGTCTAATTCAATTTTGAATTGAGTTTTACAGACATTTTTTACTAAAGTCTGTTCTCACTACTTATTTCTTAATCACTTTAGGAAAGGTGGTAACTGCTTCAATTCTGATTTGTCTTGAAAAAAATATTTGCTAGTACAGCACTGGCAAAAATTACAGAAAAAGATGTGAGAATAAAGATAAATTAGATGAGTGAAAATTACTATACTGTAAAATAAAGCTAATAAAGACACACTTCCTTACATCCAGTTGTGTCTTCAAGAATAGCTTTGCAATGTAATTGGAATCCTCACAAATGCTCCTTTATGGGCAATTGTATATTTACAAGCAGCATTCAACACAGAAGTCTTACCATTTAAAAAAATAAATAAACGACACAGGGTTTCAAAAGATGTTCACCTGGCTGAAACACCTAGTGGATACCTCTGTGCACACATGCTGTAACACTACTGTGTTTTAAGATTTTAAGGTTAACTTTAAAATTTTAACTCAACTACTTTTATTTTTTTCATGAGAAAAAGCAGCAGAGCAATGAACACCTCAAAGCTGTGACTTTAGAACAAGATCACTGTCAAGACACACTTTTCAAAAGTTATACTCACCTTGACAGTATCCTTCAAGATTTGATTATTGAGGACTCTCCTTTCAAAAGGAAGGGTATTTCTCAAAACTTCATAGATGTATTAAATCTCTATGAGAGGAACTAGTTTTGCTGCCACAGAAATTGGAAATTGTATTGTTGGAGCTGGGAAATGGAATGTTCCTCAAATGACCTTTGTCTATTCACAAAAAGTTATAAGCACAGCAGGGTTAGCGTATTTTTATGAGAAAGCTAAATCAAATTTCTATGCAGCTGGCAGACTTAACAGCATTTTTCTCAGTTGCATTCGACAACAGTAAGCAGTACAATATATTTGTGGTATAGATTTTTTTTTTTTTTTAAATAACAGCAGTTATTTAAATGCAGTTCCCTTTGACTAACTGACTGACTTTGACCTTTGATTTAAATGCAGTTCCCCAATTTGACTAACATCTTGCATTCTTTCACTTTTGAATTCTTTCACTTTTTGTAAGGTCTTTTTTTTCTTTGGGGAAAAATAAAGAAAACACACTTATCTTTAAGAGTCAGCTATAGGAAGCAAGGCTCCTTGCTCAATTTAATGCTGCCATTATAATTATAGTAATAATAATCGATGTATTAGTTGGAATAATCTGTTTCCTGTACAGATTACTACATTTTGTGAATAGACACAGCGAATGTGTCTGCCTTAGTCACTGATGGAAAAATGACATCCTTTCTTCATTAAGGATTTTGCGGGATGAATGTTCATTATTGACCACACATACACACGCAAACACATACACACAAAAGAAATAAGAAAGGGTGGGAAATGAAGGAATAATGCTGGACAAGTCAATCACAAAGACAGAGGGAGAAGGTTAATCCACCTTGGAAACACAGTGCACTATCATTGTCCTGGCTGTTGTTGTTAGTGGCGTCCACATCTTGAAAAGAGGCACTAAGGGGGAATCTTCCACAATCATTCTGGTACAGTGGGCAGTGAATAGCACCATCTTGAGGCAGAGCATGGAAAGGCTGGTGCATGGGGCTTTTCCTCAGAGCTTTGAGAGACGAATTCCTTTCTGGAATGTCTGGAAGCAGCTCACTAATCAGTCTGTGTAATATACTGTTGTCAGGCAAACTTCCCCTTCTTTTTTCAGCTTTAATTTGGTCACAGATGTCTTTAAGCGCAGAGTCTAGTGCTTCAAATACAGATGATTTACTTTTCGTCTTTTCAGGTTTTTTTTTGGGAGCTGCGCTTTTTTTCCTCCGGAAAGGCACTGGGCTGACTAGGAATGCTATCTTGGAGAGGCCAGACTCTGCTTGCTGTCTCTTAGGATCTTCGGAGGTTTCTTGTTTAGCCCTTTCATGCTTCAGCATGGTGGTGAAGCGGGTGTAGGAGGCCGGGCAGCGCCCTTTGCAGGAGCTGATGAGATGCCGGTGGTGGTGGTGGTGATGGTGGTGGTGATGGCCCGATCCATAGAAGCTTTCGGATGAGGTGAAGGAGAAGTGGTCAAAGTCACTTTCACTGCAGAAGGATGAGCCCTCTATCTGGATGAAGTCGCTGAGGTCAGAAACCATTCCATCCTGATCACTGTCTGAGAAGTCCATGTGCGACCGCTGTGGCTCATCACTGGTCACTTCGATATGAATTGGCACCAGAGTTTTAGACTTGCAGTTTCGTTGCACCTGAGGGGGATGTCTCCCTTCGCTTTCTTCTTCCAGCAGGGACTCTATAGAAAATCGCCGCTTTGGACACAAGCCATTTGTAGGAGGCTCTAGGGTAACCGCTGACAACATTTCATCGCCTAGATTCGGCATCGATTTTGACTTCTGAATTAATTTTTCAAATTCAGATATCCTGGTTGGCACCATGTCTCTAGGCACCTCTTCAGTAGAAGACTCTCTCCATCCCTGAAGGATACCTTTGTGCTGTTCTTTTTCATACTGCAATATCCTTGACTTCACAGAGCAAATCACCTCAGAATTCATCAAGTCCTTGCGATTGATGCGGTGCATCTTCTTGTACATTTTCAGGAAACCCGGAGCATCGTGTGCCGATCTGTGCCGAGCCCTCGACCTACCGTTACCACGGCCCTCCGGGACGTACGGGGAGGCCCAGCTCATGGAGCCGGCCTCCTTGGAGTCCTCCTCACACAAAAGGGAGCCCATGCTCTCAGACTTGGCCTGTGCATCAGGATAGCTATCGTGGTCGTCTGTTAACAGATCGTCACAGCTGCGAGATTTTCTCTTGGGAGAAGCAGTTTCTTCTGTGCTGCTCCAGACTTCTGCATTTTGACGAGTCATTTGCCAGCCATTCTTGTAGCTGACTGCCCTTCTGGAATCGTTTGGAACAGCTAAATGTTGTCCATAAGTGCTACAGTAATCTAATTCATTTGAGGTGTTGTGGTTGGGCACTGAATAACTGTAAAGGGATGGATATACTTTGCTAATATCCCCACCTTTATAATCCATAGAGCAGCATGGTAAAAAAGAGACATTGCCAGAAATTAAAAAGTTCAGAAAGTTGGAAATAATATCAGTATGTATTAGAAAGACTAGAAAAGAGACAGCAATTAATACATCTACTTAACAATTTAGGTCACTACACATAGGTTGCTACAGATTGGGAGAGAAGAATTAGTAATCAAGCTATTTCAATTTCCCAGTTTTAAAAGTAATGATAATCTGAACATCAGAAAGAACTCATGATTTTAGAGATGTTAACTCAGTAAAAATCAGAAAAAAAAATCCATAAGGAAAGAACCACCAAGTGTGAAGCAAGTCAAAAGACTTAAAGACGAAACCAAAAATAGCAACGTGCATCTCAGTGCACCGTAATTTTGAGATAAATAAATATTAGAGACAGAAGTCAAGACCATCTCTGGAGAAAGAACTAGATTTACCATATTTGCACACAACTTAATTCTTTCGAACTTCATTCAGAGATTCAAGTATATATGTTAATTACAGAAAATGTCAAAAATAGACAAAAACCTTGCTTGATCAAAAGATTAAATCATATCGAAACAGGAGCATTAGGGAATTATTTCCATGTAAATTTTAGAAATGTGTGAAATGCTGATCTTTGCACTAATAGATTTAAAAAGAAGCTGATAAGGGTTTTTGAGGAGGATAGTGTTCAGACAGTTGGCAACAATCACACATTCTATTAAAAAGAAAAAGAAAATAAATCTTTAAATATGAACAAATACAAAATTTCTCCCAGCTGTTGATGTGCAGCAGAAAAATAAATTTGGAACAATAAGAAGACTAGGAAAGCACGTTAAAACACTATAAACCATTCTACAGCTCTCTTACACATTCGTTAGCTTCTATAGTTTCTTCCAGAAAACCTACCAAATTCCCAGATATTTTTCCCAATAACTTGCTTATCTTTTTTGTAAAGCTCACCAGCAGCTTTTGCTGGAACCTGTCACACTCTGTAGTCAGTACAGCAACTCAGACACTTTTTTCCCTTGTGTTTTAGTTTCTAGATTTTTTGTTTGTTTGTTTAGTTTTGGATTCTACATTTTTAAGATCTGGATTGCTGCAGACCAAACTCTTAATTCAATTCAGTATTGAACAATATCTTAAAACAAACAAACAAACAAACAAACAAACAAACAAACCCAAAGCATCATATGCTTCTTGTTTAAAAGAATGGTTAATCCCAGGAAACAGTGACATAGCCCTAGCAGGTGCCATCGCGCTGCGAGAGAAGGGAGCGACAGAGCTGCCGGAGACGCTGCCAGGGAAGCACTTCTCAAGCACAGGCAGTTGAAGTCATGGCTACTGCTTCTAACCAGTGGGCTCAATGCAGCTTACCAACTTCTCCCTACCTTGCCTGGGCCGCCAAATATGAGATTACCCACTTCTAAAATTACCACTGAGTCATGGGGTTTAAAATACATTTGCTTGTCCAACACTTCGCTCTTAATATTCCTATTTTTTACTTTGTTCAGTACATTTTGTTGCAACCTAAATATTGTGTTGCTCTGAGATGGGATTGTCTTTTCCCAGTGATTAAGACAGTCCCTCATACACCTGTAGGCTGACCAGAAAGCATAGCTACAAAATACAGTAAGCAAATAAAGCAAAAGAAATGAAAGGCAAGGAAAGCTATTACAGTAGATACTACTCTATATATTGTTTCTGCTATGTACACTTGGTATTTTCCTGGAAATCTCTCTTGGTTAAAATAAAACAAAATAAACTGATTCAAGTATCTCTTTTCTGGAGGGACATGGAAGACAGTAAATGGAAAGACAGGTAACTAAAAAAAACCAAAACATTAATTAGATTGTAATTGATGCACTAAATATTTAATGGACTTATAAAACCGAAAGTCTTAATGTCAGACTGTGGACGTTTGCTTGCTTAATATTAGGTTCTAATAACTAATGATGACATCTAAGACATCACTTACAGATTTAAAAGCTTTATTACTATGTAAACACATCCTTCCAACTTAAATATTATTTGTATTAATTGACTTTCTGTATCTATTAGAAACAATGAATTTAGTAAAATTTCCTTAGTTTATATATAAGCGTTCAATCGTATTCTTGATTTAATCAACTTTTTCCCCTAAAATGAGCAGCTGAAATAAAAAAAAAAAAAAAAAAAAAAAAAAAAAGACAACACTTTTCACACATCCAATTTTTAATCAACTGAAAATGATGTAAGAATAAATCAATATTTCATGAAAGGCTGCAAGCTGGTGCTTCAAAGAAGAAACTTCCTAGCAGAGCAGGCAGCTGCTCGCACTGCCAGCGTCTCGCCCGCTCTCTGTGCCGCGCGCGGCGCAGCTGGCAGCCGGGCTCCCTCCTACCTTTTGCTCGGGACGGCGACGAGGGCGAGGAGCTCGTGAAGGGCTTTCGGAGGCTGCTGCAGGAGCCCTGCGTGTCGGCGCGGCCCAGCCCGGGCCTGCCCGCGCTCTGGTCGCTGTGAGCCCTCTGGTGACTTACGGCGGGTTCCGACTTCCTCCTCTTCCTGTAGTCACTCGCGGTGCTCGCAGAGCTGTGGAGACAATCGTGTTAGCAGCGTCTAGCCCCCAGACAGGAAACTCATCGGCAATAAAGGAGTAAGCTCGGAGCTATGGAGATACGGAGCTGTAAACACTGCAAAGTGTCCAGCTGCAGACCCATAGCTGTGGCATTCTTTTTATGGATTAAACATTGCCAGACCAAATAATCACAGATGGGTGAAGGGGAGAAGCACTGCTCTCAACTTTGTAACAGTGTTTCACAGCGAAAAGCTGAAAGAAATCTCCTTCTTGAATAAAAGAACCTCATTATTTTAGTCAGTATTTCTACATAATTTTCCAAGTCTTAATAAAAGACCCAAACTACAGAGTAGTATATTTCAAATGCAATCAGTAAAACAAAGAGTTGCACTTCGGTATTGATAGAGGAATATCATCTCCTCACACACCTCTATTCTGTTGGTATCTCACAAAGGTTATCATGGTTAAAATCCATGACTTCCCAACATCTCCCAGCTTCAGGACAAACGGAAAGCTCTCAGGCTGTATCATCTGTGTCTGCTGAAATTATCTGGCTCTACTCCTTACCTGGAGGGCCTGTCCAGGCCTCTGTCTGTTGAATAGTGGTGATACAAGGAAGTCTGTGGAAACAAATAAACGAATGCTTTAGGTCTATATTTGAAATAAAAAAGCTGGTAATTTCCAGTTACAATGTTTGATTATTCACTTAAAACATTACTCTGTGCCAAAAATCTATAAAAACACTATCACAATTATCATCCTATGCGTTCCAACACACCAATACTGCAGTATTCCATGAGAAGTTATGTGCTTTCTAAAAAGCATCAGTAGCTTTCTTTTCATTGTATATTTTGGTAAACATTGCTTTTCTTCTAAAGAATTACTAATAATGATCTGGAGACCTATTTCTTTATATCCTTTCCAAAAATGGATACAGAACAGTATGAATTTTACTATGAAAACATAAAAATCACATAAATAATTCTCTGATGCACAAGTAAGGACTGCAGAGCTCCAGCTCAGTCACTCAACTGATCCCACAACTGATCATATTCAGAAACTTTTTCTGTTAGTGGCCAAAAGACCCACAATTTCTGCAGCAGAACATTCCTTGGGAGGCCAGTCTTCCACTGCTTTGGAAGTAGCTACTACACAAAGCCTGCAAGATGGAATGAGCTATTGCAGCTACTCTGTATTTTTACTGATGCTACAAATTCAATGTTAAAAGACCACTGATTTTATAGCAGTCATTTTTTGCATTTCAAGGCTGCAGCCAGAACGAGGCGATACTCCCGTTTTGCTATCCAGGGAATGGAACTGCCTGGTCCCTGTGCACTTTCTTCCTGGGCACAAAGGAGCATCTCTCAAAGGGCAAGTTTACTTTCAGTTGACGCGGTACCATTTCAGAGGGCAGCGATGGCCTGGGGTCAGAGCTGCCGTTCAGCTTTGCCAGCTGCAGGGACTCAGGTTCCCTTTGTAACACCGTGGCAGAACTGGAGCAGCAGGGATTTCTGCTGGATAACCGCAGTAAACACGAGCCCTATCCTCTGAGGAGTTGGTGCGTAGCTCCCGTTCCTCTTATATTGGTAGACATTGTGGAAGTGAGTGAACAGCAGCTTGTCATGTTGATAAACTGGAGTACAGTAACTGGTGCTTCGCTGAGAGGCAGCGTCGCCCCGCAGCCCAGTGACCAGCACACTGGCCTGGCACTGAAAGAATTTCATTTCTGGCCTATTTTGGGGTTTCTTGGTGTGACTTCGGACAGTTCAGCACAGCACATCATCCCTCCAACTCTCATTTGCTTTTCATTTTGGGGGGAAATTCCAAAATATTCAAATGTCTAGGAAAAAAGTAAACTCGAGGTTTTGGTTTTAACTACTTATTCTTCTGATTTGTTTCAAACGCACAAAGATTGTTCCGCTTCAGTCCTGTGTGTTGAGCTCGCCAGTCTCCCTGTTAGCTCTGAGAGGGCCAGGAGATGCTCCTCCCAAGAAATACAAGCTGTAGGGGGGATGCGGCTTGAGAGACTGTGAACATTCTGTCACGCATCGGAGGCGAAGCTGAGGCAATTTCTCTGCTTCTGATGAGATTCTTCCTTTTGAATCAAATTGCTCCCATCAGAGCTGAATTAGCCCACAGGCTTTAAAACTGCTTTCAAACAACAACAGACTCTTTTAATGTTCTACGTTGTGCCATATAACAGATACTTATTTTCTTTTTTTCTTAAATTGAGAATTAAAAGAATAGATTTCCTCTTTTTCTTCTCCTTGCCCTTCCACTGCTGCATTATAACCTGCATTTTCAGACTGTGGCAACCAAGTGCTGGCAACACACAGCTCTGTTCCAATGGCTGCACTATGGAAGAAAGAGCGGAGCTGAAAATAAAAGCTCCAACAAGTGCTTCAGTGCTGAGCTCAACGGCAGGGGCTCCTGGTCACTGCTGGTCACGCGTCCTTTGCAGCACCTCAACCCTAAGCCGCAGTATGGACACCGTGCAGCAGAGCAGACCCGATCCATCTGCGCACACGCAGCTCTGCTCTTGGCACTGATGTTCCACACTGGGCTTTTTCCCTTGTTGGAAGGGCATACAAGCATCCGGAGGACAAACAAGTTTTATCACAGCAATATATGATTTGCTTTTATTTGCTAAAGCCACCTATTTTTTCTGCAAGGAAATGAAAATAATTTTTCACAAGCTTTCCCTGTGAAACTGGATTTTTTCTAAGACATCTGTCGTTACCCCGTTCTTAGGTGATAAACAATCTAAATATGAAACTTGAAAAAAAGCAGCAATTTGAGGGTTGGATTAACAAAGTGAAGAACAGGAATGGATATGTATAAACCAAAGTATTTTAGGTATTGCAGCCCAACGCCGCTCATTAAAATCAAAGGACCTAAATATGTGAATGTGAGCGGTGCCACAAGGGCACACAACCTGCTGCTGGGAAGACTGCCTACTAGGAGGAAAACTATTCTCCCATAACTGTCCACCTTGAGAGTTTTAAGGAGAACATTCAATATACTGAGGTGTGTCTGCAACCGAACTGTTACACACTCAGCTACTCAACCAACAGGCTCTGTAGCCAGAGCCCTCACTCGGACCCGGGGGGAAGCAAAGGGGTCTGCGGCCTCCGCGCCTCCCTCTGCTGCCCTCGAACCCTCCTGCTCCGCGGGAGCGCCCGGCTGGTCACCAAGCGGCGGCAGCGCCCAACTGCCCCAGCCGCCCGAGGGGGGCTGCCTTGGAAGCCCTCAGTCAGCTCTGTTCGATGACACAGCTCTGGTTTTACACTTCAGCCAGTGCTTTAGTCGCTCTCGTGCACGAAGGCTTTAATGAAAATGAAGTTAGGCGAAAAACAAATGGGCAAAAGCTGTAAACAATAAGCAGGCCTGCCTGCATGAAGGCCGAATTTAGTACTTTAGCAAGTTCTGTTGTAATATTTTGCCTCCTTGGAAAAAATATTTAATTTTCTCATAATTTGCAAAATTTGTGTGTAAGTTTGCATAATATAACATACTCAAAGATTCAAGTTTCAAAACTTTTCCAATTTCAAAGATAATTTGCCTACTAAAAGACAATTGTCAAATTAAATATGAAATGGGTATTATTTAGTAATTATTTACCCAGGCCTACTGAGCATGATTATATTTGAAATAACCATATACTAAGACTTTTAAATGGTTTTCTCCAGCATAGAGGTTATTCTCAAGTATCACTGGAGCCCAGAAGTTTATTATCCAAGAGGACTACCTAGCTTCATGACCACTAGGGTCTCTGGCCCAAGTACAAAACTTCAACACAAACCAGAGTAACCTGCAATGCTGTTAGCAATTTAGGGCCTCAGTTTCAGTGTAATTCCTGGAGGCACCAAGGAAGAAGAGAGTGAACAGCAAATATGGATGAAGTAAAGGCACCCTGTGAAGGTCATTACGGGATTCTCTGACTTCTGCCCCAACACCCTGAGCAGGGGAAGGGGAGGAGGAATGGAGGCCTGGATCGCTCCCACTCAGAGCAGGGCAGCGACCTCATCTTGATGCATTTAATTCAGCATATGGCAGTGATTATCAATTCTGCACTTACAGATTTCCAACAGGAGAAATAACAGCTCAGCCACAAAGGCTTTCACTTAACATTCAGAATTTGCAGGCAAATATTTAAAAAATATTATTTAGATTAATTGTTTCTAAAGCCAATGCGCTCGCCCAGCTCTGAAAAGTGGGAGTTTGTCAAGAGTGAGACACGTGGCCTGCTGTGTCATTTTGAGTGTTAATCACTGAGAGGTTTGGGGGATGTGGACTGACAGTTCCTAGGGTAATAAGATCAACATCCGTATGTACTAGTGATCTGGAAAGGTGTGAAGACAGAGATACAGCGGTTGTGAATGAGAAATGTCTTGAGGCTGTTGGAAAGAAACCAGTGCGTTTTACCAAGTTCAGGTACCAACAGCGAGCTCACCAAACCCTTTCCCCAAGAGATTCATCTGAACAAGAATCATTCATTTACCTCTTTGGAAACACCAGGAGAACTGTCTTGAACATAGTCCAAAAGCTTTTTAGGTGGCTGCAGCACATAAGCAGAAGTGCAGAGATGGAATGGAGGAGAGTCAATGGCAGCAAGGAGTGAAACATGTGGAGAAGGTGACACAGTTAGAAACGAAGTGTTGACAGCATCAGATACAAGAGTGACATGTATGGGTAGAACGGAATGAAGAATGTGTTAAAGTATTTTTAAAATTATTAAGTATCTTAATAAAATGTTAGTAATTTTAGGTAGTAAAATGTCCAGATTGAGTGACTGAATCAATACTAGCAGTTTCGAATACTAGTAAGACAGGAGAGGATAAAGCATATCAGTTGTGTATTGTTGGGGAAATCTCTCAATATGCTTTGTTTTACAGAAATAAATAATAACAGATTATCAGTATTTGTAAAATATTGCTGACATGATTTTCAGAAGAATATTTATGCCTACCTAGAGAAAGGAAAGATAATTAAAACAGTTTGAATAGCTAGATTAAAGGAGTTTAAAGTTGATCAGTGCTAAATGCAATATATTACAAAGACTGGACAACAAATTAAACCCAGATACAGTTAACTATTTTCTATTTTTAGGAGATATTCAATGCATATTTTTTTGAAGGTAGGATTAGAAAAATCAAACTTTAGAAGAATGTATTTGGTTTGCTTTTACCTATCCTCTCTTCTGCTCTTACTGAAGTCACCAAGTTCTGATTGTGGCTTACAATAGAGGTAAAAGGGACTGCAGCGCCTGGACCCTCCTTGCTGCCCTCCTCCTCCTGAAGGGATTTCAAGTTACCTTCCACCTGTCAGGAGCTCAACCACCTTGTTGCAACTTCTTAGGGGAAGATGTTTTTCATTCCTCCTCCTAGAACTGTGATGTCTTGCAAGAAGGACTTGGAGCTCCGTGGAGCCTGAGCAAGCATCCCGGCAAGGGGGAAGAAGCCAGAGCTGGAGCATCCTCAGTCCAGGAGTTAAGAGGCATGGAGGAAGTGAAACCTAATTGTGAGTCTTGCTTCAAGAACAATTTCACTGCTTAAATTAAACTAAATTTAATTAGAACACATTAACACTATTTGGTGCTTACGTCTAGCTAGGCCTGCAGTATATGTAAAAGAACTAAAAATGTCTAGACCAAAAAGGTGAAAAACGGAGGCATCTTTGGAGTTCAGGCCTTCCAGACAAAAGGGGATTTTCAGGATTATGGCTTTGAATGGAACAGCTTGCAGAGGGGCTAAGCTAACACCTTTGTTTTACTCATTTTTGAACCTGGATTTTTGTGAGAATAGGAACAGATTTAAAATCTCTCTGTTCAAGCACATGTTCAGCTGGAAAATAAAGCTACCCCATAACCTTTGTGTTCAGGTATGAAATGGGTATCCTGCACGTGGGGAGGCAAGAGGAAAAAAGTGCAGGAAAAATCTCCGTATTCAGTGCCGTGGGCCATCTGCACCTGGTCTCATGCATTTAGCTTTGGACTTATTTCTTCAAGTAAAATAGCTGATTTGTAACTTAGCATCAGTAATGCAGACAATTTTTTTTCTGCTCTTCAAAACAGTTTAACTTTATGAATCTTTTTACTTCACTGGATTAAAGAACAGTAAACAGTCCTGTTTAGCATGCAACTTACATTGCCCATAAATGTTTACATCCTACAGTTTATCTCATCTGCAGTCAATATTAAAGCTTCTGAAGTCACTAGCAAATTAGAGGTCAATTTAGTAAACCCTAGTTACATGCATTAGACCATCTTACTGACTTTTCTCAAAAAAAGTCATATTAACTTCATTGGTGGGTGGTTGCTGAATTTGGTCATTTTTAAATTTCTCATTATAAAAATATTTTCCCTAAACTTTAAACATCAATATTCTGTCCTCACTTACCGGACGTCCAAACTCCAGTTCTGAAAAGAATTTATACCAGGGTTCATTTTCTAAGTCTATGTCATCTGGATTTATGCGATCAGTCTGGAGCAGTTGTGAAGGAAAAGGGAAGGAAAAGGCACACTGAGCAAAGTGCTGGAAATGGTGGGTCACTTCAACAATACACATGCACACACACACACACACACAAAACAAATAGGAGGAAGGAATGGAATAAAAGTAGAGAATGAGGTACTTAAGATGGAGAATATTTTTGTTCAAGTCCTGTCATTGACAACTAGCTTCAATACTTTTGTTGTTGTTGATGCTGCTCTTCCAGCGAACAGCAAATGTTAAGCATTTTAAAATAACTCTTTTTAATCCAAGCGGGGTCCCTGACCACCTCTGCAAACATCTCTGTGTCCAGAGCACTGACTGCTGCTGGAGGGCCCTGCTTGGGAGGTCGCTCTAAGCGACCGGCAGCCTCAGGGCAGGCGGGAAGGTGCCCACGTGCCCGGCACAGGAACTCAGCCCGCCCGGCACCGGCGCCGCTCCTGGCCCTCCCGCAAGGCTGGTTCGGGTCATTCTGCGTCCCGCACTCCCGGGGCAAGCGCTGAGCTGAGCCAAGCCAGCACCAGGCTTACTGGAAGTCACTTGGACCCAGGAAACACAACCATTATGGTTTAAACCCTTATGCTCAAAAACAAGGAATAAAAATATACATTCCATAATATTAGTTTTGGCAGTATTTTGTAACACTTTGTCTCCCACAGGCTTGCTGACTTAATCAAGCTGGATGCATGTCAGTATTTAATGTACTGATAGATTCACTGGAAAATGCTCATAGCAAAGGAAAGTGCAGGAGGTGAAGGCAGCATTAAGAAGACCTCTCTCTCAGGTCACAAGAGCAAGTGCCTGGTTTGCTCAAGCAGCAGGGAAACGCGGGAGCACAGGATGCTAGCGCTCCCAACGGGACACGGCATCCATTGCACACGCGGTTGCCTCAATTATTTTGTAAATAGCTCTGCTTCCTGTGCAGAATCTGATGCAAGCTGCCCCACAGCACAGAGCTACGGGGAAGAGGTGCTTTAAAAAGCTCTGAAGCAGAAAAATCCTCCTGTTAAAGCTATTTTTGTATTTCCACAACTGTACTTATCAGAAGTTGGGCACTGATTATGGTGTAACCCAGAAAGGTGCCCTCAAAGCAGGAGGCAGGTCCTGCACGAAGAATGATAACGGTGATTACAAAAGTAACACTTTCCTCCTCCTGAATCGAGCTGTTGCCAGTGTACCAGAGGAATCCAAGGAGACCGGTACTTCTGTCTTCTGTGAGAGATGACACTCTCTGTGTCCTTGAGCATTTAATTAAACATCCTGCAGCACTTTTGTTGCAGTTTCTGATGACACTGAGGAGGTGCCAGCTCAGCAGCCCCTGGGGGCTACCTGGTGCTCCTACTGCAGGGAGCCGTTCGCGCTCTCTGCGGACACCAGCTGCAGCTCCAGCAGCTCTCCCTTCACCATGCCTGTGCATCTCCCCCCGGCCGGGGCAGCCTTGGCCCTGCTAAGGGGGTGGGAAGCAAACACCGGCGCGGCTCTGCTTGCGCAGCGGGGCCAGGGAGTGAAGCTGTGCTCAGGTTTTGCTCCCAGTTCTCCCCTAAGCACAGTCACAGTTGAGCACGAGCACGCACTGCCACCTCAGCTGAGCTATTCGCACCCAGTTCCACCCATAGAAACGTTGCTCTTGGCAGCAGGTGCTTCCAGGGCACAGCCAGTGTATTCTGTGCTCAGAGAAGAGGCTGTGTGTGGAGGCGGGAGGCGTTAGGGCCGTGTGCCCGGGAGGAGGCCGGAGCTCCTCAGAGCTCCTCAGGGCTCCTCAAAGCTGCCACGTCTGCAGAGGGGGCAGCAGCGGCGGCTGAGGCCGGGTCCGTGGTGAGAGGGTCCTGCAGGGCCCTGGCCCAGCTGCAGAGGCTGCTCCCGCGCCAGGGGCTGCTCGGGAAGCGCCGCCCCCCACACGCAGGGATGTGGTCACGGCACCGATCAAACGGGGCCGTTAACCGTGGCAGTTAACGGCTGTGCCGTGACCTGCGCTCGCATCAGCACCTCGCACCTGCAAACCCACGCGCCACGCCAAAGATTCTTTGGAAAAACGCACAGAAATCTGGCTTTGACTCCAGAAAGCTTTTGTTTTTCTTTTAGACTATTTTAAGATTTTGTTGCAGTTCCCAGGCACAAGCAGATTGACGTATTCTGTCTGCATCTTTTGTAATGTTGTATCATAACATACCTAAATGTATGCTTTACCCAAATGCTTCTGATGTAATTTTAAAGCCCACTTAAAACAACGTTTTCAGTTGATAGCAAGTGCTACTTGGGATCAGCTATTGAGCAGCATTTTCAAATACCCAGCTTGTTTATTAGTGACAAGCGCCCGCTTCAGGAAACGCAGCCACAGTTGGGATTCTGCAGGGAGAAGAGGAGAAAGGCAGAAACCGGAGAGTGCAGCTCACAGCAGAGTCTCCTGCGCCGCCCGGCCGCGGCACCGCTTCACGGGATGTTACTGGACAGGCTAAGGTCATTTTTTGTAAGAGGACTTTTTGATGCAGTTTAGTCTACAATTTAATTGTACAGCTTGCTTTCCCTTACCTTTAGTCATACTTTCAAAGCACCAGCCAACAAAAGTCCCCATTTTTTGTAGATGTTTTCCACTCTTAAAAGTTCAAGTTACAGAAGAAAAAAATAACACCCTGCCTGATACTGCAGGAGCTGGCAGCAGAAATTACAGCCATTCTTTATGTCCATGATGGATGTATCCATTTAAGTTTAGGTTTTTTTTTTTTTTTTAATTAGGTTTATTACTTCTCAGGATCTTTCCTTCTACTAAATCCTTCCTTTCTGCTAAATTATTTTGTCCCTAATTATTAGTTTTACATTTAATTTCACTTTATTAGATTACTTCCATGTTCCTATACTGATCTCCACTGCTGCCAGTTTAATATCCAAATCAATAATAGGAAAGTTGACCTTACCAATGCATGTGCCCTGTTTACTATCATACAAGGTAGTGGGTACTTTTTTCAGATGAGTTTGACATCAGAAATGCAGTATCATAAACACTTAAATGCATTGGAGAAAAAAATCAATTATCTTGGTTTGGTAAAACTGATATAGTAAAAAAATTAATTCAGATGTTATAAATCCCATATTTTACAATATTGAGCTACACTACTTTATATAGTTTAATATTCCCTATTTCACTTAATGCTTTTCTTTTAATATCATCTAAACTTTTTTATATACTAACAGGAGATATTTTTACTTTGTCAAAGTGAAATCAAACTACCGAAACAGTTCAGAATTTACAGTTTTCCTCTGGATTTAGAGAAAATTCAATATTTTTGCATGTCAGCTTATCCTAGATTCACAGAAATGTATTTTCAGCTATGCTGCTGATCATGCTGTAACAATCTGGGCATTATACTTCCCATATCAGGTTCTATGAACACAGGAAGGCAAATGCTTTAGTGAAACCAAGTCTTTTAGTAACGTGTCTCAAAGGAAGTATTAAAATTTAAAAAGCTAAACGTTTTTTAATCAACAGCAGAAATTCCAGGTTACTAAAATTCTGAGAGCTTACTCTGCTATGAAGTACCATTATGCTTGTCTCAGCACTTTTGCATTTTACATTAATTTCTTTTTTTTCAGATGCTTTAAAAAAAAATAC
>JAVCKT010004881.1:0-14868 GCA_032273925.1 Rhynchotus rufescens
GACGGGGTTTTTTTTTTTTTTTTTTTAAAAAAAAAAAGACTTCAAAGATAGATGCAAAATAATTTTCCTTTATCTATTATCTTGCCTCCTGTAATGCACTAAGGCACTTCTGAGAATGCTATGGAATTTAACATTGAGCAAAACTAAACAGAAACAAAATCTCTTTTTTTTCCTAATTACTTGCTCATAATCAAGCTGCAAGTCAGAAGTGAAGAAAATAGGCAGGGTAAGATTTTGATATCTTTGTTTTATAGACAAAATTGGTCATCTTGTTACTGGACAAAATCAAAATTGTTGAATTTGCTTATAAATTTGGATTGTCAGTTATTTTCTGAAAGAATATTTGAGTCATCCTAAGCAAAGTTAATATTGGGATCGCTTTTTCCAGCGTTAGTGGCTTGGAAAGGATGTCTTCCAGATACAAGAGATGATCCTCTCAAACTGCTAAGCACAGATTAAAGTAATAAACACAAATTAAAGCAATATTATTTTAAAGGCATTTCAACTTGGCATTTTTATCCCTATTTTCAAAGAAGCAAAGTAGTATCAATGATTTTCCTAAAGTCTGGAACAAGAAGCAGTTGGTATTTTTCTTGCCACTGCACTTGTGTCTTCTACAAATGACTAAAAACCACAAAAGTGTTTTCTCGTGTGACTGAAAGGAATGCACAGGCTTAATATTTGCACAATGCTACCTGTATCCACAGGGTAGTACTAAATGTATCTGGAATATTCTAAATATTTGTGTTACTTTTTCTACCCCAGTTTTCAAGTGTTACCTATTATACTTAGGAAAGTATCTAATCTGTTTTCTGAACCAGTTGTGCTCCTAAATTGCTTTGAAAAATTGCTCTCACTAGATCTTTTATAGCCATGATTATTTTTTCTAGAGATAAACAAGAATGTGAGTCTCTCTGCTTAACAAAATAGTTCAATTAATTCTAAAACTATAAGCATGGCAAGTAGTTATAATAAATTTTGATTTTTTTTTTTTTTTTTTTGGTTTTGTGTTTTAGCTCAATTAAAGTTGAAGGGTTTGCATTTAATCCATTATAGGTCATATACAAGGGCATTAGCTTTCCCTGCCTGAAAGTTTGTTAGTTTATTTTTTTTCTGTGGTGATATATTTCCAAGAGGCATATTGTTTCTGAAGTTCTCGGGTATAAAGATGTGGGAGAGAAAGCAGTAAGTCCATAGTTTTTTCCTTTTTAAGTATTATATAAGTTATTTTGGTAGTCTATAAGATTCTGATAAGAAATAAATAGCTTTGCCTGGTCAGGGGCTTTTTCTTATAGCAACAGTAAATAAAAAGAATAATAGAAACCCCCAAAACAACACAGCTTGACCTCTATTTCTCTTGCTCAAAACTTTGAGTATTTAAATAGTGGTGAGGATGCACTTTACTCCCGGGCAGAAACTTGGATCTAGTGGTGGGATAAGGGAAGGATGTTCAGCTTGACATAAATTTATGTGATGACCCACGCAAATTAATTTTTTGGTGGGATTGTATTTCTTTCTTGTATTATTGCTTATCTCCATGCAGCTTGCCTTTCTTACCTAATATTTGCATTTGAACTTTGTTGAACACTTGAAATAATTGTGTTCCAGTTTATTTCTATGACCTTTCTTATTAAAAAATCATTATTCTTGCTCACCTTCTTGAATTTGGTCATTTATTGCACTTGGTGATGAGTTCTCCTTAGTCACTGAATTACTAGAACATCTACAGAAAGGGGAGTTAGAAAAAGCCCTATTGTGGCCAGAGGAATCTTTTGCATGAGCAGGAGGGGGATTTCTGCAGACTCGCAAAGAAAATTCTGGTATAGGTATCATTGCACAAGCTCATGATTTGGATACAAATTTCATTCTTCGGCTGCCTTATCTACTTATTCCACCTCTATAAACCCCTATTTTTCTTGGTTTTCTCGTCCTGAGCAAGAACCATAAATGTCACAATATGCTGAGTTAATGAGGGAGCAGCAGCCTGGGCTCTCTGCATGTCTCTGCTTTGTGGTTTTAAATCAGAAAATCAGACCCTTAAATTTATCTGAACATGGTGCCTTTTTTTGCCTGTGTGGTTTAATGTGGCTTAATTAACGAATGTCTTAAGTGAGGATTCAAGTACCCATGTAGATTAAATGAGCCAATCTAGGATCCTGCAGGAGACAAGTCCCTCTGAAAATACATTACATCTTTTCTTCCACAAAGGAATGCAGAAAACTCTTAGAAGCCATGAAAGGAAAAACAGAGCAGACAGGGACAGGAAACTTCACTGTTTCCCCTCATTAGAGGCTTCCACACAAGACCTCTGAAAATGTTGCGTTTTACTCTGATCCTCCAAACCCTTTGCCCAGGGAAGGGGAGCGTGAGGAGCAACTCTGAGCCTGCTCCAGCAGCTCCCTCGTTGTTCTGCAGGAGCCCATTGCATGGAGAGCATGGGCAAGGGCAGCATAACCTTTTTGGAATATCAATTAATTAGAAGGCTCATTATTGCCTAATACTAGATACCTTGAACTGTTGCTGTTGAAACCTTAATTGGGCTGAAATGCCTCTGTTTGGGGAGGAACCCAAGAGATGCTCTGGGCTGCTATGAGCTCCTCGGGGCTGGTGGAGGTGGTTCTGCACGGCTGAGATCTGGGATCCTGCAGCCCTGGGGCACTTGAAGGCCTGATGAGGATCCCACCAAGCGGGTGCTTGGCATTTGGGAAAGTTTGCAGTTACTTTCTTGTGTGTGCCCTTTTTTACATGGTTGAATATTCATCACAGCTGCAAAGCGGCTTCTGAAGCTACACGGCCAACTTGGGCATAAATGAGGATGCTGTAAATTTCCTTATGTAGAAAAATTTGAGAGATCTAACGACAAGTCAAGGAACTCTGTGTAATGATATTTAATTTCCACAGAGACGTATCACATCAAGAGAGAGGAAGGGGAATGATGTACATGTTAAGAGCCGCCAAAAAGAGATGCCAGGCTTAGAATTAAAGTTACACAAGTCAGAATGAAAAGACTTGTGAATTTAGCATCTGAATCATACTACAGACAGTGTTGCTGTTTAACCAGGAAAAGTGTTAGTGTTAGGAGTATTAAGTGGCAAGCTCTTTGTGCATAGCCTGGTAAGGAGTTATCCAGAGCTGCATCCTTCCTGTGGAAGGGCATTTATAAAGTAGTCATCACAACTTGCATAGACTCTGAGGCAATTAACAGTGCAGACCTCAGGAAACAGAGTGGGATTTGATAACTAATTGCTCGGAGCAAACACTGCGGAATTGCTGAGCTCCTGCTTTCAGGCAGGAGCAAGGCGTTAAAATCTATCACGTCCTCTTGCCAGTGTGCCATTAGTTATCCATCTCTCTGTAGCACTGCAGTGTGTGAGTGCCTGCTTTGAGAGACTTTAGGTCTGATTAAGAAGTAAGTGATGACCGAGCACCTGGGATACCTGCAGCACGCAGTTCAGTTACGCTGGTGCAAGGAATGAAGTTGTGTTGGAACCAGTCACAACGGTCAGCGACCGAGCTGCCAGGAGCTGTTTTAATAGATAATTTATTGTTAGAAAGTGTGTTTTTGGGGACTATTCTGGCCTTGCTCTGTAGTCCTGCTCAGCTCAAAGGGGCCATGAGGACGTGGTGACCTGCTTAGAGGGCTGGGGCCAGGAGAGGGATGCAGGGACACCTCTGGATCCAACCTGGGGACAGTAGGCTTGAATTTTTAGCTGGGCTGCTGGCTTTTCTGTGTGAGGTTTGAAATCCACCTTATTCTTCGGCTTCTCTCATTAGGAGTCTTGTTTCCTTCTAGAGAAGTAGGAAAATATTTTCAATTTTGCAAACATTTATGATAAGAGAAACGGGTTTTTGCTCAGCTCTGTGTGCAGCTGTAGTGAAATAATAAGATGTCTTGGTGGAGAAGAATTGGAAACTTAAAAGTATTATTAGAAAAATATTTTTCCGGCTCTTTAATACAATACTTGGCTTACATGGACATTTTATTGTGAACATCTTTGCGTGTAGCTGTTTTTATGAAGCTATTTTGATGCTCCTGAATACCGTGCACAAAAGAAAACATCCTCATTTTGTTACTTACTACTTACAGAAATTACTTTATGCTTCTTATGTATAACCTAAATATAGAGCTGTGGCTTTGTCTTGATTGTTATGCCCTATTGAAGTAAAAATACGGTTATATACAGTTATACTAAAGCAGCAGAGGGGAAAAAATGCTGTGGTTTGTGTAGGTAGCTACTGCACTCTTATTTTACTGGCTTGGCGTACAAGACAAAAATGTTCATTCTTTATTTGTGTGAACAGCCAACTGTAGCAGCACCAATGTCTGTAACTGGATTTCATTATGGAAATTCAGCTAAAAAGGGCCACAGGCACAAAAATCCATTAAAATGTTTCTATTGCTTTACATATTCTTCTGTGATAAAAATAGCCCTATATTTGAATTTAAGAAGCTTTAGCCTAAAGGGTAGCAGATGGATATTAAGGAGATTATAATAAAGAAGGGTATTATCAAAAAAGAAAAAGAAAAAAAAAAAGAAAAGAAGAAAGGCAGATGGGGAAGTACCATTCTTTCATCTTTGTGGAAACCATTTGCGAGAGCAAAGGGTATTTCAAATACCTGATCCTTTTCTAGGTAATCAATAAACTTGTCAATAGACAGCCTTAAGAAGTCTTCGAGCATGTGCAAGCATTGCCATTTTCAGAGATATTTTCCCCTGCTACAAGGCAACTTCATGTCCAGACTTGTCTTTTGTTACCTTGGCAAAAGTGGCTGGACAGGCTTAAAGGTTTTCTTGTGTTCCTTGGAAATTCCTGGCTGCCTTAAACGCAGACAGAGCTTTCCAGCAGGTAGGTCAGGGCTGCTGCTTAAAACACAGAAATAGGAACTCGCCTAGGTGTCCGCATGGATTGGTGGTATAATCGCTGGGATGGGATGGGGCGATTCCTGGGTGGCTGTAGGGTGGCTCCATCCTCTGGAGATGAGATGCGAGGGGGACGCGAGTCCTGTCTGCGCTGGCCGCCTCCTCTCATGCACACCAGTGTGAAGTGGTCCCTGTTGGGGTTGGGATTAGGTGGCCTCAGTAGGCTCAATGTCCATGTTAGCAAGGTTGGACTTTTCTGTCGCTTTGGAGGTGGCCTCGCCTGCCTTCCCACCAAGAGCATCTCAGCATCTCCTTCCACTCCGAGTTTCTTAGCAGAATAGTGTGGGCTGAGACCTAGACATGGCTCATGGTGCTTGAGTGAGCCCTGGGATTTCCCAGGCGAGATAAGGGAGGAAAGGAATAGGAGAAAAGGAAACAATTGCATGCCTAACCAAGAAGGGTTAAACAAAGAGATGACGGCTGCAGTACTTAAATGTTTTTGGCATCCCTTTAATGTGAAGCCTTTTCATCTGAGTTACACCTTCAGAAGTCTGATCTTGCTAGACTCCCTTTGAGTTTCGTGCTTCCGTTTCTGTCCTAATTACCCCTCTTGGAGTGGGATTGCTTTTGCCTTAGCAGAGGGGGACTTTTTTAATGCTGTGTTGTACTTATTTATTTATATAGAGTTATCTGGAGATGTGAGCATATATATGTCTGGAGAGAGAGTCGGATTCAAGTCTTTTGTTCTTGGCACTCACCATATGCTGCTGTTTAATATTTAATCAGCCCCACCTCATCAGAAACACTGCTGGCCTCATTAGATAATTAATGGCTGCCTGCGTCTCATTTGCTTCAGTTGATACATCTGCAGCCAGTAATTAGAGCAGGAGTTTATTAGTTGCACTGGCTTAGTTTATTTGTGGAGCAATCTCTCCTTTGATTGAAGCCGCTGGGATTGGCATATGTGGCCAGCCTGCCTCCCTGTTCAGCGGGGCTCTTTTGTTTACATTTTTGCTACGGTTTTGCAACACTGCACATCCTGGCAGTCCTAGGAACAGTTGGTGCTGAAGATTTGCCTTTTATAATTTAGAAGATAATTGGGTAATTCAGTGCGATAAAGCTACTGCAAAGCAATTCCCTAACTTTGGGGAGGCGGGAGGGGGGAAATCTGGTAGACAATTTGTCCATTTTGTAGTTATTTTAATTTTTTAAACATCTTTTTAAAAAAAAAAAAAGCCTAGATCTGAAGGGTGTAGGTAGAAACTGCAGAGCACAGCGTGGAGTGGGTTCTGAGGCTGCGGTTTTTGTCGTGATGTATTAGCTAAAGCCAGGCGAGTGTTGCTAAGTGTTGGTGAGCGAACGTGTGCCCGCCTCGCTGGTAACCTGCCTCTCTTAATTCCAGCGTTAAACCTGTCCTTAGGCTGACTCCTTTTTGGCAAATGTGTAAAAATTAGTGATATTTCCTTCTGGCCCTGTGAATTTTATGGCAAGGCTCTCACTGAGTAGTCTGAAAGAAAATGGACTATGTGAAATACCAAGGTGAATTGTTCATGCTCTTGAGAACCAACACAAACCCTCATCGTGTCCAGATTCGGTCTGTGATGGACATTGCACCTTTGGAGCTACAAAAGCAGATCTGACGAAGTGGGTTTGTTTTCTTCTCAAGGAGCTGGAGATAGGAGGTGTCCTGGAGTGCTGTGTGAAGTACTGTCTTTGGGTTTGTCTGGTTGTTTCTCTCTCCTGCTTTGAGAAGGTTTTAGAAGCCATTTAATGGATTCCTGTGTGCTGAAGTGGAGCAGTTCTGCAGGCCTCCAAAAGCTCCTGAACACCCCCCAGTCTCCCCAGGGCCATGATGAGAGGTTATGATAAATCCTGCCATGTGCCACTTTCCCCTTCTCATTCTCTAAACTCTGTAAAGACACTGGTGTCGAGTTTATGTATTCAGAGCCTATCTCTGCTCTCCATCCTCTCCAGGAACACAATTATGTTGGTCCCAAATAAGGGCTCTTTGATCTCTCTTTATTCCTCCTTTGTTTCCTCACAATGAAAGGAGAGGAACTCAATCAAAGTGTCTCTGCCCGTGCTCGTGACAGCACGTGTGACAAGTGAAGGGTTCGACTCCTTCCTGGTTAAACCAGTGTTTTGCCACGATAGATATTGTGACACGTTTGGGGTTGCACTGATGGAAAGCCAGTGTGAGAAGAAAGGATCAGTCCTGAAGTTTCTCCAAATAGGCTGTTTGAGTGAACTGCTACTTTTTTATTCTCTGCTCAATTGAAGGTAATTTAATTGACTTTGAAAGCAGATAGTTTGCTGAATGAGCCCCAAGCTGAAGGTGGCCGTATTTTTGACATGAAATGGGGAAGACTTGTGGTAATATATGTTTGAATTAATATTATGTAATCCTGTAAAAATAAGCTTAAAAAATAGTGTGACTGTGACTGTCACTGCTGCTGAACTCCGATTCAGAAGTGTTGCTCTCGATCTTTCTCCGCCATGAGGTGATGGCCTTATGGGCTGTGTTGCCATCTTCTCTTTCAAGCAAAGTTGTAGCTTTTGGATAGCACATGTTCATTCAGCTTTTCTTTTCCATGGTAAAACTACCCATGCTTTTTAGGCATTTCACCAGTCTGTCTGTGGCAAAATCCAAAGACAATTTTTGCTACAGTCTGCAGAGTTAAAGAAAAGGCTTGGTTTTCACTCAGGAGAGAAATAATCCTTTTGATTAAAAAAAAAAAAAGGGGGGGGGGAACATGGGAACATTTGTCTGTAACTAGAAGTATTTTTCTCCAGAAAGTAACTTCAGATGCAAGGATATGATTAGAAACTTGCAATATCCCAGTAAAAATGGAGAGCAAGGATTCTTTACCCTATGTGAAGTAGAGTAATTAGTCATTAGGCCATTAGTACATAGGCAACTTTAAGGGACTGCGAGGTGGGGCTAATCTTATCAGTATGTGCTTTTTAAGATGCTTTTGTCCCCTTTTATGCATAAACTTAATGCTTTTCACCTATTTCTTTTGAAGCTTTCTTGCATGCGTGTAGAAAAGGAAACACGGGTGATATATATGCAATACAGCCATATATAAGAGAAGTCTTAATACTACAACATTTAAAAATCCTTTGATCTATCCTTTGATAGATGATTTTCCTCATTATTTTTGGTCGAAGAGTTTGGGCCAGCATTATCCCAAGCTGCCGGCACAGGGAGCGCCAGCCTGTTCATCCCATAAGGCTGTTGTGAATAAAGCTCATGACCCTTGGACAGATGTTGGAGCCTCCTTGTTAAGCCCTGGGACACAGTCTGGTTTGGCTTCTCTCCCAGGATGCCCTTATCCCTGTGCATGACACTTTCCGAGCTGCTTTTCCTGTTAGTCCCAGAGGTGTGTGGAAAAGAGTCCATGGCCATGCACTCAGGTTAGTTACTTTCCCACGAGTGCTCTTCTCTGTTCATCCTCCCCATCCTTCTCACTTGGAGCCACTTCCCAGTTCTGGTCTGCTCCTTCCTGGGCAGATCTCCTCTGGTTTGCAAACTCCATCACCGGCTTTACAATGCTCCAAGCTGAGAGTAAATGGGAACACAGTGGACCTAACAGTGCAGTTGTTATGGATATTGCCATCAGAGAATTACCTAGTTTGTTTTTCTGAAACCATTCCCCTCTTCTCATGTTTCTAAGCATTGAAAGAAGCTGATGTGCTTTCTACCCAGATGATAGTAGTTACATAAAAACAACATAAAGGCTAAGTAAAGACTGCAAATATGGGAGGGTTTTGCTTTCTGGTCCTCACGGTGAATCTGGGCTGGTGCCTTTAGTGACGTCTAGGGTATTGCATCGGTTCTTGTTCAAGCAAGTTTTCTCCTTGGTTTCGCAGACAATTCAGTGATTAGAGAATGCTATAGACAACTCTATTTTCTTGCTGTTTGTTTCACTGTGTTCAGTTTCTACTGTGTGATATAGTGTAAAAGTCCAGTGAGAGATGGTATTCAGAAGATAAAACAGGGAGACAGCAAAATCTGAGGTTGTCTAAAAGGTTCTTCTCGGGGATGATTTGCTGCTGGATGTGGCTGCTGTATCATGCAGCGTCTCATCTGCTCAGATGAACAGAAACAATCAAAGAAAATGTGCTTTAAAAAAGTTGAGGGGAAATCAGATATTCATAAAAAATCTTGACTGCCACATAAGACTGTTACATTTTTAATATATGGTAGAATGGAAATGGTTCAATCAATGCTATTTATCCTGTCTGTAATCCAAGAACGGTAGAGCAGTCAATGAGATTAAAGGGCAGGAATTTTCCAATAAAAAGAAATACAAGGAATATTACATGTTATATAGTTTATGACAGTCAGGATCCAGGGATTCATATATTGAAAATACAGCCATGAAAGAAATTATAGCTTAGCTGTTTAAGAACTTTCTGATCAAATATTATTTAATTATAAAACATAATCATAATGTGAGTGCTTTGTGTTGGGGTAAAGGGAAAACCTTGTATGGGTTTCATCTGGAAAACCTTCCTGCCTCCTCCCTGGCTCTGTGTCTCTGCCAGGGCTTCTGTGCTCATGTCCTGGGCTGTTGGGCCATATGAGTCTCACCTTGAAGGTTCTTGGGAGCTGAACTGCCCTAGTCTTGCCTGTGGGTTTGTAACTCATCTTGGGCTCTGCTCTTGTTTTTTGTATACATGAAGATGATGAATAAATCAGGGTGTTTTCTTGTATATGTTTTTCATCTTGTACAAAAGAATACTCTTGAATTGTCTTTTTCTAGGGGAAAGAAAACTGTTGATTTTTGTCTTTATGTAGAATGAAAGTGCTTTTATGTGACCTATATGTGGAGCTTTGACTAATTTGTGTGTTGATGAAATCTAGGATGAGAGATCCGTACTTCAGCGTCTTACACTTTAGGACAAATGGCAGGAGAAGCACTTGTGTGCATGGATGTGAATCTGTTCATGTGTGATGCTGGAGCAAAGCACTAAGAAGTGCATAGCAGAAATGCTACTCTGAGTTTTCCATCTCCTTCACCAGTTTAAATGGCAAATACCATGTTGAAAGGATGAGGAGAAGGAAGATGACTCAGTTTCTGCATATAATTATTGGTAGAGTAATGATGGGGGGAAATGGAGGCTTTATTTTGTAATTTTTTCTGCATCCCCTCATTCTCCACTGTGAAGAAAGGACTTTTCCTTTCTTTTTATCTCTTTATCCACTGTGCACAATGTAGAAAGTGGCTGTGGGAGCAATGCAACCCCGTGTTTAGTCCCGTTAGTTGTGTGCAGCCTTGCATGCATTTGGGCCCTACAGTACTACAGTACCATTTTTCTCTTTTTCTTCCTTATGTTTTACCTTCTGTTTTACCTTTCTGTTTGCACTGAGCAAAAGTGTCTAAATTCTGAGCAAGCACTAGCTTGGCTCCCTCGTTCCTGGCAGGAGGAGTGCAATTTGCACCTGTAGTGCAGATAGTCTTCTTTTCAATATCAGTTAGAGTGTTTTATCCTTATTTATCTTGCTTTAACTCGGGAGTTCTAAGGCGCTGTTCAAAGTAATCAGGTATGACAGTGCTAGGGTTAATTAACAGTTGGTGCGTTGCCAGCAGTGTCTCGGCGATGCTATTGATGATAATACTGATCTTCTCCGATAGGCTTTGTGAGAGGAAAAAGGAGCAAAGAGATGATGATGTGAATGCGTCAGGACGGTAGGTGTCCTTCCTGCTGTGCTATGAGTGTCTGAAGGGGTTTTTTTGTGAGCGAGAACAGAGGCTCCATCTAACCTTATCTGCACTAGACCACCAAAATCTATCTTCAAGTGACTTCAAACACTTGTCTTAACCATAAAGCAAAGAAGTATAAAGCAGTATCTGCTGACAGTGTGCGCCAAAGCGGTCCAAAGTGTTGTCCATGTGCTCCTGAGGGTCACTTGCTACAGGGAGACAGAAGTAGGTGCTGTCTGTGAGCTATGGACTCGATGTCATTCGAGTATTGGTAGGGAAGTGGCTCCTGGATGTTGGGCTTGATAGGGCCTGCACAGAAGTCCGTGCCGGGTGGCTCTGGAATTTGGGCAGCGTTGGCTCTTGGTGCAGCCGCCCATAAGGGCGTCAAGTGCCTTGCAAGGATTTTTCCCTTGCATGGTCTGTTGAGAGCGGGATGGACAATAGTGTGCCAAGGAATACCTGAAGAAATATGGAGTATTGCAAGACCTGGGATACCATCACCTGAGTGTTCCCGAGAAGAGTTCTGGTGAAGCAGACCAATTTTTAGAGATGGACTGTAAGAGATGGACAAGTGGCTTGTCTCTTCATCCTTCATGGCCAAACTCTCCTTTTATATTTACAAAACTATCTATGAACAGGATGCTCCTGATCTATTTCTTCTGCAGACAAGCTGAAGATTTACAGTATTTTCTAAGATTATTTATATTTCTTCAAAAGTATTCAGTTCTCAGAAAAAAAAAAAATAAGTTTGACTCAATGCATTTAAATGCAAGACTCCTATTGGACTCCTTGTGCCCCCCTCAGGTTTAGACTGTTTTGGGGGAGTCCTTTGTATTTCTGTTGCAAATGTTCTAGCCTCCAAGTTTAAAAAATCAGTATTTACAGTTTGTATATATGCTGTGTATGTATGTCATGTTTGATTGCACTTAAATTTGATTCTTTCCCGTGCAGCTTTTGACATTGCAATCATTTTTATTTGTTAGACTGGCCTCTAAAATTTGTGGCTGCTGTTTCTTTAGCAGCTTCTAGGCCCTTTTCTTGCGCACTGGGTCAGGTGTATCAGTCTGTTGTTGTAAATGAGACATATTTTGCCAATATCCTTTTCAGAAGTAGGGTGAGCACTTGGGTTTCAGGACCAAGTCCATTAGGTTTGTCTAAACCAGTTAGCTTGTTTTTCAAAATGAAACTGATATTCTGTGACACTGAGAGTTGAAGGCTGTTCTTTTTTGAAAACTCCTATCTCCAACTAGAAGTTGAAGTAGGGACATGATTCTGTGCCATTATGGCAATTGGCAGACTCAGTTACAGACGTGCATGAGTGCTTTTCTGAACAATAGCCAAAATTGAAAGTGTGACTCGTTCAGTTTGGCTTTAAAATACATTTATATAATATGTTTGAGATTTTTCTATTGCATGTTTTATACAAATACCTAGATGACTAGAAGATGCTACTTGATTTCACTGTTAGTTGTTATCATTTTCAAGTGCAGAGTACTGGTTATTGTTTATTTTACCAAAGCCTGGCAAGAAATGGAACTAAACTGTGTGTTGTTCTCTGTGGCTGCAATTAAAAGAAGCTTGTATACTCCAAAGGGTTTGCAGTCTGCAAAGTAAATAACTTTCTCTGAGTGTATATGGTGTTATTTTTTTTCCCCTTTTTTGAACTCCGACAATGGTAGAACAATATTTGTGCAAGGGAGTTAGTTTCTTGGGTTTCTGCCAAGATCAGAGGGGGACTCTGATACCTTTGCTGGTGCTTTCTTGTAACCTGCCAAAAAGCACTGTGTGCTTTGCACCATGAAATGTAAATCCTGCCAATAACAACTCCAAGCTTCAAGTTGAGATGAATTTTAAAAATCACAGTGGCCCAAGGTTGAACTGAACATTTACAATAATCTACTGGTCGCAATCCAGGGCTGCGAGGCCACTTTGCCTGGTGTCAGTCCCATCTGACTTCCCCAAGCAAGGCTTGTGATTGCTCTCTGCTGAGCTGCCTGTCACTCAGACACTGCTCCGAGACCATGGGCATCTTGCCCTAGAGGTTTAAAGGGCTTCCAAGATGTGGGGAGGTCTTGGGTTGGCCATTGACATGGGGGAAAAAACACAGTGCCTTATGGCTTCATGGTTCATAGGGCACTGTTTGCCCCAATATTTCCATGTGTGCTGATCAACTTCTCTCATTAGCAGCATTTCTGTACACAGTACTCAGCAGACCTGAGGTTTCCTTCAAAGTGTTGCTTTTATAAGTGTCTTGTGTATATTAGAGGCCAATGTAACCATCCATTACTAGTCCTTTATTTAAAAATAAATAAATAAAATAAAAAACAATCAAACTCATATTGATCTGACTTAGTATGGAGTTTTATAGAGATGGCAATAGGATTCATCTGCTGAAAATCTGCCTTGCCTTGCTTTTGCTCTGCAGTAAGTCTCTGAAGCAGCTGTATAAACTTTAAATTAGTAAGGAAAGGAGGTACAGGTTTTTTGGGACTTTGTTATGCTAAGGGAACGAAAGACGAGAGTCTGTTTTTGTGCACAACTTTGAGCAGATTCTCAATCCTCATTAGCAAATCAAGTATTTCTCTTTTTAATTGCAAAATCTTTCTCTGGACAACTTCCCTACAGAAGTGATTTGTTTGACAGTTTTTGTTGTAGTTCTTTCTTGGAGATATTTTTAAGACAGCAGACAAGACAAAGTTTTACTTGAAGATTTAGTCAAGGGCGAGTGATAGCCTGCCTAAATAAAATATCTCTCCACTTAGAAGGAGAAGTTCTAACAGTAGATTACTCACTAGTTTTTGGACCCTGAATTTCCTGCAAGAACTCCGAGCAAGTGATTGCACCGAGGATCTTATTTCCATGTTTCAATCGTGCAAAGATGCAGAGTGCTGTAGGGTGATACCGATGACCTCGATGTTAATGTGAATTTGGGGGAGCGAAGGAGGAGAGATGAGTCTGTATCACAGAGATTAAAAACCTGATCCAAATGTGCAGCTCATGTCTTGAGCTGTTTGGTTTCGTGATATCGGTTTAGACCATCTGCATTTTGGTTATAACAAACTGTAAAACAAACAACAGCGAAAGCCCTGCAAACAAAATGCTGACAACAAGATATATGGAGTAGATTCTTTTACGAGTTTGACTTAAAATAAATGTACTTCAGTTTCCACAGGAACCTTTTCAAATGTCCCTTCTAGTTAAGAAAATTAGAAGAAAATGAGCTGACTTTTTTTCCACAAACATACGGTACTTTATCAAACTTGTATATAAATTACTTGATTCTTCATACTGCTGATATTCTTTCAATTGTTTTAATAGACCATAAAAATGGTAATACTGTGGTAAACCATTAAACGCTTAGCCATTTAGCCCAGCAGTATTCCTTGTTTAATAGTTTTACTCATTTAACACTTACGATTTGTAACAGAGTAAATCTAATTTTAAAGTAGGTTGAGGAAGTTAAACCACCTCTGGGGAATAAATCTACACTCCCTTACCTGGAGGGCAATGCTAATTGCTATCTAGACCCAGAACAGGCTCAAATGAAGTCAAGCTCAAAGGATTACTAATGAGTGAGGCATATATTGTATGAACTAAAAGTCTTCAAAAGCTATTTTTTACTTGAGAAAACGGCTGCACAAAAGTCTGAGAAAATCCATGCACTTGGTCTGCCGCTGCTCTTAAGCATTAGTAATTATCAGCCTTCCTCCTTGGGATGTTAATGATAGCGGTTTGACCTTACCCCAGCATCCCTATCTAAATGTATAACTTAACCATCAGTTTGCTTTAAATCAAGCACTAAATCTGTCTGAGTGCCGTTTCATGTGGATATTAAAAAAACATCAGGGTCTCCCTAGCAGCTTTTGTCAGCTAAACCTTGGGCAGTTCAGTGAATAAATTAATGGATTAAACTGTCTTTTTTTTTTGTTTTGTTTCATAAGTTTTGCGTTCCCTTGAAGAGGACCCTCTGTGTTTATTTTAGTGTAGAAGAGCTACTACCAGGAATATGTACCTGTGTGTGTGTGTGTGTGTACATGTTTTCTATTGTTAGTTATATCACTTGTAAGGAAGGAGAACTGCTTTGGGTGGAGACCTTCCTCTTTCCAGCAACTTTTTGCTCCTTACATGCAAATGTTGAGTTTGTGCTCTTTCTCCCCAGTCACCCACACAAAGCTTGACGCCTTTAGTTCCACTGAAATCTTTCAGGTCCTTTAGTTTCGGTGCTGTGCCGGAATACAAGCATCAAAAATTGATTATTTAGGGAAAAAAAAAAAAAAAAAAAAAAAAAAAAAAAA
>JAVCKT010004886.1:0-17813 GCA_032273925.1 Rhynchotus rufescens
GGGGCCCGTCCCGGGGTGCTGGGGAGGGCTCGGGGGGGCCTCGGCTGTGAGCGAGGAGGGGTGGGCACTGCCTGCTGGTACTTCTAACCCTCCTCACGGGACGGACAGTGCCCCAAAGGGTGCTCGAGGAGAGCGGGGGCCGGGCTCACGGGGTGTCCCACTCCCACAGGGCCGTCGCCATGTCGGTGTCACACAGCTCCAAGCTCAACAAGCTGGTGAGGGAGCAGTACATGAAGCTGCCCCAGGGGCACCTGGCGCAGGTCACCTACGTGTGGATCGACGGCAGCGGCGAGGGCGTGCGCTGCAAGAGCCGGACCCTCGACAAGGAGCCCAAGAGCATTGAAGGTACCGGCCTCCCTCCCGGCGTAGCGGGCGCGTCCCTAACCCTCCGTGCCGCACAGAGCAGCGGTGCAGGCACCCAACCCCCTTCGGGCTGTGCTTTGCTCAATCCCTAATTGCTGGCACTGGGACAGGGAGGGATGGGTGTAGCCTGGAGCCGCCTTAGGACAGGCTTTGGAGCGGGTGGGCACCGGAGCCGTCCGCGTTCCCTCGATGCGACACTGTGTTCAATCCAGCCTCTCCCGCTTGCAGATGTGCCCGAGTGGAACTTCGACGGCTCCAGCACGGGCCAGGCCGAGGGCTCCAACAGCGACATGTTCCTGGTGCCCGTGCGCATGTTCAGAGACCCCTTCTGCCTGGACCCCAACAAGCTGGTCTTGTGCGAGGTGCTCAAGTACAACCGCAAACCCGCAGGTGAGGTGCCCTGTGCCCCTGCGCCAGCGTTGCCCTTCAGCAGCCCTCACTCCCAAGAGCCGAGCCCATGGAACGAGCGGTCCTCCTTCTCCCAGGAGTGACCGGGCAGGGCTGGGCTGGTGCCCTAAGGCTGCAGGTTCAGCTACCGCTGGAGGGGCAGAAAACACCTTTGGAGTAGGCGTAGGGATGGTGTAGGTGCAGGAAAGCTTGGTGTAGGGACAGAAGGTCATTTTGGTGCCTCATGATGGTGGCTTCTCCCTGCCTGTGGGCAGGAACCTGGAGCTGACCTGGTGCTGTCTGGGGTAGATCCTCTGTTCAGCGCAGCCGGAGTGCCCTGGAGCGCTGTCCTTAGCGCCGAGTCGGCAGCTTGGCCTCCGTTTTGGTCTGTCTGGTAGAGCCCGGCCCCAGGGAGGCAGCTGGTTTGGGAAAGGAGTGGCTGCCACGAGCTGGGTGGCTCCGAGGGCCACTGTTTGCACTTGGATGTAAGGCAGGGGCCGCAGGCGGGCTCGGGGTGGGATGGAACAGGGATGTTGGCACATCAGCACGTGGTGCCAACGCGCAGCATCCTCCCGTAAGAGCGGAGGTCTGCGGCGAGCGGTGGGAAAGGCAGCGCTGGTTCCTCTTGACGCAGCAGGGAGCTGCCATGGGGGAAGTGCTGTGGTGTCCCCAGTTGCCCCAGAACGATGAGTTATATTGTATTTTTTAAGAAAGAATCTTGTCTCAGGGGTTCTGTCATTTAGTGACGCGGAGTGAGTCAAGAGCTCGGCCCCAAGGTGCTGTCTCAGCCCGTGGCCGGACGGCCAGTTCCCAGGGTTGGGTTCTGCTTACGTTAAGGAATATGTGGGCTCGGAGGAAGCGCTTCCCTTTTTCTGCCATTAATGCAAGGCCGGAAACCGTGAGCAGGGCAAGATGTGTGCAAGGAGCAGAGTGGGGATGAGAGATGCAGAGCTGCTGGTGGCAGAGCTGCTGGCCTGTCGCACCGGCCTGGGCTCTGGCTCCCGATCTCTCGGTGCGCCGGGGAGGCAGGGGACTCTTGGGGACTGAGCGCAGTGGCTTTGGCAGTCACCTCGTGAAAACCGTCTTGGCCTGTAGCCCGGTGCCGTGGTGATGGAGCTGCTCTGCATGAGCATGAGCTGCCCTGCAGCTGCACAGATGGATGTTTGGGGATCCTTTATGAGTGTTTCAGTTGAAAAGACTGACACCTCCCAGTCCATAAATCTCATCAGGCTTTGCTACAGTCCCTGCTTCCATGTATAAAGGAAACTGGTGAGCAGGAAACCTCTCAGAAAGGGGGAATTCACTTAACATTTTTTTTTAAGGCCCTCTGCTTCTGTGGGAAATACTTTGTAATGGCTGAGGATAGACCTCTCTGACCAGGATTAAATGGAGCTTGGAGGATGCCTGCTGGCCGCATGTGGGTCTAATGGGGGTTTCTCTCCTCTCAGAGACCAACCTGAGGCACACGTGTAAGAAAGTCATGGACCTGGTCAAGGACAGCCACCCCTGGTTTGGCATGGAGCAGGAGTACACACTGCTGGGCATCAACGGGCATCCCTACGGCTGGCCTGACAATGGCTTCCCAGGCCCCCAGGGTGAGTACCCCTTACCCTTGCCCACGTGTCCTTGTGTGGCTGCCCCATGCCCGCACTGTGACACCCCTAGGGTCGGTGTCGCAGTGTCAGCCCGAGCCCTGGCTCGGGGCGAGGTGGCTCTGTGTCCTTGCATGCTGGGACTCTGCAGATGTGCGCACCCCGGGGACGGGCCATGTGCCAGAAGACCCTCTTGTAAGCCTGAACCCGTGGTCTGGATGAGCTGGGCTCTCCCCCACTGCCCGGGATGGTGCTGCCCTGATGTGGGCATCCTGCCTTGCTCCCGTACCAGCCCCGCTGCCGGGCGCCTCGGGCACAGCTTGGCCTTTGCCGCGGGCTGCGGGCAGCCGCCTGGGCCAGGCCAGAGGCTGCGAGGTGTTTGCTGAGGGGGCCAGTTGCCCGCGGCTCACGTGAGCCGGCCGGCAGCGCCGCTCCTGCCCAGGAGCCCCCTTACACAAACAGCTCGGCAGCAGGACTTGTTTGTCAAGGGCTGGAGAACTCGGCTGCAGACATCGCCGTGGCTGTTCATTAAAAGGGTGGCCGTGTGAAGGACGGCGCTGCGGCAGTTTGCCCTCCTGCAGTGCCCGAGGAGTCTGAGCACCCCGGCGGCTGCCCGGGGTTTCCCAACCTGACTTAATCAGCCTTTTGTGTAGACTGGGCTGTTTTCAACATCTCCCTTCCCCTAGGCGGGGAGAAGAACTCCATTTGACTTGCTTGAATGAGGAAGAGACGTATAAAATAACAACATGTTGAATTTTCGGGGCATGAACAATGTTGGCTGTTGTCAGAACAATCTCCAAAGCCGTAGGCGCTCCAAGGGCCAGTGAAGTGCCGGAGGGCAGGCCCTGCTTTCCTTATCTCCCAGCCACCTCCCAGTTTACGCATTGCAAGTCCTGTTTAACTGCCTAGATAAGGTTGAGGCTGCACAGCTGCAATCCCCTGAATTTCTTCCACTGCTGGCCCTTGGAGCAGGGGCCAGTGGCCACAGGCTCCGTGGAGGCCAGCATGGTTGAATTATCTATAACCCCCCTGCAGATGATTGCTGGTTGCAACATCTGTGAGTGGAGGGGTTACACTGGAGTGTTGAGGTTGCTCCCCAAAGCTTTAGGTGGGTGTTAACTCCCGTTTCTTTTCCAGGCCCCTATTACTGTGGGGTTGGAGCCGATAAGGTGTACGGGCGCGATATTGTGGAGTCCCACTACAAGGCATGTCTCTATGCGGGGGTGAAGATCTGTGGCACCAATGCGGAGGTGATGCCCTCCCAGGTAAGTGCCAGCCGCTCTTCATGGCCCCTTGGGTTGCTGCTTGTCCTGGCCAGAAGTGACCAGCAGCCGCCACGTGTGTCTCGGCACCCGGCAAGGCCGGCAGCGCGGGCTGGGAGATGCTGCCCACAAGGATCTTCCAGATGTGCGTCTTGCAGCTTTGTGCTCAGCAGCCCTTGTTGCTGGAAGCGTTGGCAATGTTTGACCCCCTTTCCAGGAGAAAAGGGAGGTTTGTGCCTGGGTATTGGTGGCCATCAGCACAACTGAGGCGTGTGGAGGCAGCAAAGCCTTGTGCCTCCAGAGGAGAGGAGCCGTGTGCTTCTGTGGTGCCTGGTCTTCAAAGGCAGAAACAAGTCAGAGAGAGGCCAAGCTGATGAGGTAACTTGTAGCTCCGCTGAGATGCTGACTGCAGTGATTGCCCACATCGGCCAAGGCTCTGCCTAGGTGAGAGCAGCTGCACTGCTGAAGTGCAGATGTGCGAGCTGATTTTCTTCTAAACCACCTCTGAGTTAAATCCTTGGGCTGAGGGAAAGCCTGGTGTGCGCTGGGATGCAAAACTGCAGCAGAGCCAGGTTGCAACAAGCTCTTTGTGTGGCTGCAGCCTGAGCTCTGGCAGCCCAGGAAGAGCAGCGTGCTTGTTTTTTTATTATTTTTCCTGGTTTCATTCAAACTCCCAAGCAGCCAAGGCAGGGCAAGTGGAGGCTCCCACTGAAGGCTGGCTGGAGGTGGGAGTCTAGCAAAGGAAAGTGGGTCTGTGTGCCCAGGGCTGGAGCGAGGGCAGTGCAAGCCAGGCTGGGCTGCAGCAGGAGGAAGCAGAGCCACGAGTGCACGTGGGCCCTGCTGCTCTACCAGCAAGCGAGCCGGGGGGCGGCTGGAGCGGACGCTGCTGCGCTCGGCTCGTGCCGGAGTTTGCCCGCGAGCCCTGATTGCATTATGCACACGGCCGGACTGCCCGGCTGTGGCTTGGCCCCGCAGCCTGCGGATCGCTGACGCTCCCCTGCTGATCTGGCAGGCGATAAGCGCAGCGCTTATCTGCCCTGCAGCCGAGGCAGGACTTTCAACTGCCCTGATGTTTGCCCAGGCTTCTGCAGGGTCCTTCTTTGCTGCCTGCTGCGTCCTCTGCTTAGCCTCGGCCAGGCCGTGCCTGTAGATACCGTGAATGTCTCGCTGCTCTCCCCTTAGTCCCCGAGGTGACGCAACGCTGTCTCTGCACAGAGGTGGTACATGAGCAAAGGCCTCACGAGGACCTTGTTAGTCCTGTGCCCTGCTATTGGAACCAAAATTGCCAGCAGCTCAAGCACCAGCTTCAGAGGAAGTGGAAGACCTTTGTTTGCCTCTGTGCTGATAGAAACCCTCTGATTTTCTCTGCTTAGCCAGAACCACTTTCTTGCCATTTACCTTGTGCCAGAACTGGCCTGTCACTTAGCTAGGTTCTCTCCATCCCCCTGGTCCATTCCTAGGGGATAATCTGCAAAGTTTACTCAACTCCTGCCTTTCTGGTCCTTGCTGTTGTGGCTGGTGGCTGGGAAGGCTCAAATTTGCCCATTGTCATCAGCAGATCTTCTCTCCCATTCCAGTGGGAATTTCAGGTGGGCCCGTGCGAAGGCATCGAGATGGGGGATCACCTCTGGATGGCTCGGTTCATTCTGCACCGGGTCTGCGAGGACTTCGGCGTTGTGGCCACTCTGGATCCCAAACCAATGACTGGCAACTGGAATGGAGCTGGGTGTCACACCAACTACAGCACGGAAGAAATGAGGAAAGAAGGTGGCCTCAAGTGAGTTCCCGGCGGGATGTCTGTAGGCTGACGGCTGCCTAAGGGGTTTGGGGTGAGCCAGTGGGGAGCAGAGGGTCTCCGGGAAGAGGGAATGCTCTTTGAAGTAGATTTGATGGCCAATCTGATGCCACCTTTCCCTCTCTCAGGCACATCGAAGCCGCTATCGAGAAGCTGAGCAAGCGACACAACTACCACATCTGTGTGTATGACCCCCGCGGAGGCAGGGACAACTCCAGGAGGCTCACGGGCCACCACGAGACGTCCAACATCTTTGAGTTCTCCGCTGGCGTGGCCAACCGCGGCGCCAGCATCCGCATCCCCCGGCAGGTCGGCCAGGACGGCTACGGCTACTTTGAGGATCGGCGGCCTGCGGCCAACTGTGACCCCTACGCTGTCACGGAGGCCATCATGAGGACCACGGTGCTCAACGAGACGGGCGTGGAGACCAAAGACTATGTTGACAACTGAGGCCCTGGCGGGTGGAGATTTTAAAATCTACACTAGCTTCTCACGTGGGGTTTGTGCCCGTGCAATATCCTCAGCTCTCAGATCAGACTGTTTAGGAACCTCGCTTCTGGTCTTGTGAAATGTCAGCCTAGAAATATATATATTTTATAGCAAGAGGGAGGAGTCAACCTATTTTCTCAACCCCTTTTTTGGGTTCCTGGTTTTAGATCAGATGTGGGGAGTTTTTTAAAACTTGGATTTATTTTTTTTTCCAGTGGACTTTATACTGTGATGTGCAGAGATCCCTACGTGGAAGCTGCAGCTGCTGCTGTTTGAACGGGGCAGGGTGGGTGCTTTTTTCCGTATCTATGTCTCAAGGAAGTGGTAATAAAAAGTTCTCCTGGCCGCGCTACAGCCAGACTGCACCGTGGCAGATAGTTGGGCTGCAGTTCGCGGAGGCTTGGACTGGGTTTGAGTCTTGCTGAGCGGTGGCTGCTGCGGGCAGCCCTGGGCGATGCTCTAGGACTGTTCCTGGCAGGGATTGGAGCAGAGGTTTAACTCCTAGGCTGGAGAGCAGCAGCGCGGCTCAGTGTAGCTGCATCACTGGTGCTCAGGGTGCAGAGCGGATTTAACCTGCTGTTCCCAATGGATGTGGCACAAGAGGAGCCCCGTGGCGCTGGCTGCCCAGGAGGTTTCGGGGATGCGGAGTGGCTCTCCCGCCTGCGGTGAGTCGGGGCGCAGGGGCCATCTCCCCACATCGTGATCCTGCGCAAGGCAAACAGAGCGGCCGCGCGCTGAGCAAACAGCGGCCGGGCAGCAGCTGGCGGCCGTTTGCACAGGGCGGCCGCCACGGAGCTGAGTCAGCAGCCGGCCCCGTGATGCCGGCCCCGCAGCCCGGGGTTTTCTCCTTCTCCTCCAAAGTGCTGCCCTGTATCTCGCTTTCCTCTCTGCTTGACACTGTGTTTGGCCTCTGCAATGGTGGCTCCTGGGTGCAGCTGGAAAATTTAGCTGGAGAGCTAAATGGGGAGAAAAGCAGGACTTGTGTGCTCTTTTCCTGCAGCGTAAGGGGAGCTTAGAGCACTGCAGCTGTCAGCACATGGTGCTGTATGGCCCTTGTAGCATCAAACCCCTTCTTTATTCAGTGTGTCCCCGAGCCCACCACACAAAGGCTGGGCCCTCATCCCTGGCCTTCACCCTTCAGTTAAGGAACCCTCTGCTTTGAGGGAGGAAGGGGAATCGCAGAAGTGAGCTAGGGCCTTGCTCAAGTGCACGACTGGAGCTGGAAGCAGCCCTGGCAGCCCTTGCTGGGCTCCCCAGGAATCCATCCGTACAGTGCTGGAGCTGCTGCACACTCGCTGGCTTCCAGGCTTCCCCAGAGCCCTTGCCAAAATATCTATTTTCTTCCCTATTTATTTGATTTTTTTCCCCTTTTTGAGGTCGAAAGGGGCCAGAAACCACACGTGCAAGGATTTTTCTAATGCGGGAGGAGTGATTTCCAGCCCTGGACCTTTCGCCTGCTCCAGCCATTGGAGGTGGCACTGGGCTGTTGATGCACACTGGGTGCCTGGCTGTCCCTCCGGGGGCACGGTGCAGCCAGGGAGGGGTCAGGGCAGCACCCAAGGGTACCTGGAGCTCACCCTTGAGCCCTGGGAGCTGGGGGAAGGCACGAGCAAGGTGGCTGCGTGCTGGAGACAGCGGAAGGGCTCTTTCTGCAGCACCAAGGGGCGGGATGTGGGCACTGCAGCTGGGCTGAGCCCCGGGTGCTCCGCGTGCCCACGAGCCGGGCGGCCGCGTTCGGACACCCGCTCATGGTGCTCAGGGGCAGCTCTTGTCCCCCGAGCCATGTGTCCCCCACCCCCGTGTGTGGTGCTGGCCCAGGCTCCGGGATTGAGCCTCATGCTGGCCGGGGTTTTTCGCTGTTCGAAGCCCCCAGGAGGGCCTTGCTGCTCTGGCAGCAGCTGCCCGGGGCGGGTGGGCACAGTGGGTGCTCTGAGCCCGGGGCCGGGCCGGAGGGACCCGCTCCTGGCGCTGGGGGCGTCTGGGTCAGCTGGGATCTGCTGCTTGGGGGGTTGCTGCCCTCAGCAGGCGCGGATGCGAATCGCACCGGGAGCAGCCGCGGCGCCGGTGCCCGCGTTCCCGTCCCGCCGCCCGCGTTCCCGTCCCGCCACCGGCGTTCCCGTCCCACCGCCCGCTCTCCCGTCCCGCCGCCCGTGCTCCGGTCCCGCCGCCCGCTCTCCCATCTCACTGCACTCCCACCGCTGCTTCCTCACGGACAACCCGGTCTGGGCTGCTCCCCAGGCAGCTTTCGGGGGGACAAACACCCTCACGTCCCCTGAAGAAGCCAGGGTTCAACATGGGCGCTACAGAATGCACTAGATGAGAGGGGCAGGAGGCGACAGCAACTCTGGTGCTTCTACAGCTTGAATCCCGGCTGAAGTGGAACCGATGGTTGACGAAGCTCTTCCCTTCGAGGCACCCCGCGTCCCTCCACGCTCGGCCCCGTGTCCCTGTGCAGGGCGGTGTGGGATGGGGCCGGGCGCATGCGGCGGGGGCACTGCGTCCCGCTGCCCCACGGCCACCCTGGCCGCCGCCGCGGGCCCAGCGTCCTCTCAGTGCCGGGACTCTGCACCAAGCTGAGGCCCTGAGGACTTGTCGTGGGTTTCTTTTTCTGAGCCGGCTATAAAAAGGCCATTAGAATTGCAATGTGGATGCTAACAATAGCATTAGCCAAAGCTGCTGGCCAGAAATGAGGAGCCCTGCATGGAAAAAAAAGACCTAAACAAAAATGTCAATAATAATTTCTTCTTTTCTCTTCTCTCCCCATCTCCCAGCTGGCATAATCTGCTTGAGTGTTTCCAGCTTTTAGCCTTGCTTTATGAGCACTAAAACTGTTTCAAAATAGATCTACTGAAAATTGATATTTTTCCCTCCCTTTCAAGGCCAGAAATAATGTTTTGGTTTTATGAAGAGTATCTTTGATCTCAGAGCTTGCAAGGAAGATAAACCTCATCACCAGCAATCCGCTGATGCTGAAATGTGGCTGCAGTTGTGGGGGGGACAAATGTCACATGTGGGTGCCCGACGTGTTGGGAGAAGCAGAGGAGTTGCCTGCTGAGTTGCTTTGGGGTCCATGTGGTCCCTAATGGTACGTGGGACCGTAGATGTCCATCTGCTGCTCTACGGCTAGACACACCCCCAGTGAGAACAGTTTCTCACCCACCTAGTGATGGGGTGTCCATAGTGCCCTGTAAAGCGCCCCGTAAGGAAGCTGGGTCCCTGCGAGGGAAGGGGCTCCCCGCTGCACGAGGGTGCTTCACGTGGATGAGCCACTGCGATGGCCAGCGCTCGTGTTGAGCACCCGCATCCCCGCTCAGCACCCCACGTCCCTGCTCAGCGCCCGCTCGGGACCTGCTCGGGACCCTGCACCTGGTGGGCCCGCAGCAGCAGGGATGCCACCGGCACGGGGCTGGACAGGGGTGCGGGAGCGTGTGGGGCTGGGGTCTCGGTGACGAGTGAGCAGGGCTACAAGGACAGAGGTGGGGCTCTCCAGAGCGCCCTGCAAGCTGGATGCAGGGCTCTGCATAGGAGTCCAAGTGCTAACAGCCCTGATCAGCCTCACCTGGCTCTCTAGCCTTTGTCCATGGGCCCAGGAATCTATTTGAACCCAGGCTGGCGCCAGGGGTGTTCAAAATTTGTTGCAGGTCCTCAGGTCAGTTACTCTTTGGCTCTGGGGCAGCCTCATTGCCATGAGATAGTCACTTGCTTGCTGCCCTTGGTTGAACCTGGCCACCCTTTCCTTGCCCAGAAGGTGGTGGATAAGCCTGAGGGGCCCAGCCTGGCCCAAGGGAGCCGCTAGCTGTCCTGGTAGAGTGGGGAAGATTGATGGATGTGGTGGGGTGGGTCTACCTGAAAGGCTCCAGAAGAGCCAAGCTGGAGGAGGTGGATTTGGGGAGTTATGGTGTATCTATATTACAGGATGTTGTTACTGTGGCTGGTACCAGTGACCCGGTGCCTGTGGAGAAGGAGGTAGATGGAGCCTTGTATTGTGCAGGAGGGGTCAAGTGACCACATACACAGGTGATCCCAGAGCAGGAGGAGCAGCCTTTGTGCCCGTGGCTACAGGACCAGGCTTGCTGTTGGAATCGAGTTCCGTCCTGCTGCCCCTTTAAGCTGCTCCCAGCTGGGTTAACACCTGCTCAGGACTGGGCCTTGGCACTGAGCTTCCTCTGGCTGCCTTTGGAGGGAGGAAGAGCCGCTGCGCTGGATTGCCACTGTGTCAGGTCCACGGGGCTGTGCTGTGACACCGGGAGCAGCCAGGCTGAGGTGATGGTGGCCCATGGGGACCAGCTCCTCGTGGTGGCACCTTGTGCCCTCATGCCCACGAGGGGAGCTAGGGGCTCAATGCCACTGCATCCACATGCTCATGTCAGTGAAACCCCTTCGTGTGCATGGGACCTGGCAGTGGCAAGCTGAGGACAGAGTGTTTAATTCCTCATTCAAAGCCCATTTCTTGCAGCTGCTGAAGTGCTGAGAAGCAGGGCTGGTAATAGCATGCCAGGAGTGGGAATGCGTTTGATGAGATGCAATTGCCACGATTTTCTATTCCTTTTTATTTTTATTTTTTTCCAAGTCTATCTTATTTAAGCTTTTTGCCATTTATGCAGGCACTCAGGTTGCAGCAAGGAAGCCAAGTATTAAAAACCATAATGGCAAAGTTAGGAGTAGGAGGGAGAGGCTGAGCTGTAGCTGCAGTGATGTCTGGCGGGGGCACAGCTCAAAGCCCAGTGAGGTGACTTATTCTGGGGTCAGTTCAGCCTGGAAATTCTGATAATGCAAATTGGAATTCACTGGCCTTGTTCCACGTTGGCAGGTAGGTGTCTGCACTGGTTTGGCTGAAACGTTGCTGTGAGCAAAGCTTCTAGGAGGCCTCAGGAAAACCTGCAGGCAGGGCTGCAGCTGCAGCGTGAGCCGCTGGTGGGGACAGTGGTGCTGGGAAATGGGGCAGCTGCCAAAGGAAGGGATTTTTATCCTAAACTCTTTTCAGCCTGAGCTCCCAGATAACCAGGGAGAACTGGGGAGGACAGGGGTAGAAGGTGGGGTTATTTCCTTCTCTTTCCCTGAACGCCTCGTGCTCTGGCAGCTGGGGATCTGCAAGGTGGATTGTAGCCCCAAGGGAAAAACGGTGAAATGAGCCAAGTTTGGAGGCAATTCTCCCTGTTACAGGGAGCTAGCTGGGTGAAGATCTCGTCCATGGGGCATAACTCGAGACCCTGACCCACCTCATGCTCCCACCGCTTCCTGCTGCTCACAGGGAATGGAGGCATTGGTTAAGGCAGCCGAGTGCCCATTAATGTGTCCTTGCCCCCTTGTCCTCAGCCAGGACCTCATGGCTCTGCTATGTGCCTTTTCAGTGCCTTCCATTTCCTTTTCCCATATTCCCAGCCTTTTGGGGAGGGGCAGTCCTGCTGTTCCCAGCTCTGTGAGGGTGTTCCTCTCTGCTTCTATGTCTCACCTGCCTGTCAGTGATCCTGTGCCAGGCCAGCCTGCCTTCCATGGTTTGAGGTGGGATTTCTCCATGCCTCCCTGGTGCTGCTGCTTTGTCCCCCAGCTTGGTTTGCAGCACTTTGGTTTTGTCATCCATGTGAAGACAAACGTTTCCATGTTTTCCTGAAGTCCAGGAGGTGGGAGCTGAACCAGGCCAAAGCCCCTACGAGGCCCAGGGCATCTCCTTGAGATGGCACGAGGCCTCAAGGCCGCCCTCTTCCTCCAGGAGACCTGGGATGCTGGTAGCTTGGCAGGTCTCCTCTGTGGAGGTAGTGTCGGGGAAGCAGCGTGGAGCTCTCCGGGACTGCATTGCACTTGGCTCCTTCCAGCACCAGGATGTGGAGCTGGATGGTGGGAGCGTGCGCAGGCAGGTCTCATCTCTGCTCGCGTGGTGGGAGCAGCTGCTGCCTGCTCGCTAGGATCGCAGCCCAGCCTGGGGCCGCCCGCCCCAAAAACCAGCTGGTTCCTGCCACTGCTCAACGGCAACGAGCTGCAACCCCCCTAGCCCCGATTGCCACCAGCCCTGGCGGCCCCGGCACAGCCTGTAGGAAATTCTGGGTGTATTTTTAGCACGGGCAGCGTGCACCCTGGGCACGAGGTGCAGCTCTGCATGGCGCCGGTGGCCAGGGCAGGCCAGGCCCCGCAGTGGAGCTGCTGACCGTCACTCACCCCAGGCTGGAGCTGCTGCTTCCTGACTCCTCCTGCCGGGACCGGGCAGGTTTGGCAGGTGTGACTCACCACCTCGTGATGGGGCTGTTCTCCAGCCAGTGCCCTTTGACTCATGCGTATTAGCTCATGGAAACTCCGATCAATAGCGAGTGAGATGTCCTACGGGGCAGTCCTGCTGCGGGCAGGTGGGTGAAGAGCTGGAGATGAACTGGGGTAGGAACTGCAAGGTGCAAAGGGAGGTCTCTGCCCTTCCCTTGGGGCCAGCCCTTCTGCTCTCCCACCCAGTGCCCTCTGACCATGCACTTGGAAAGCAAAACTTCTGTTGGGCAGAGTTTCTTCAGGAAGACGAGTGAGTGATGGTGCCCTCGAGGCATGACCTGCAGAGGATGATTCTAGCAGTTCCCAAAAGCAGCTTGAGTCGAGAAATTAACTGTTTCCCTTGCAAGAGTGGGTCTACAACCCTCTGTTTCAGCCCATGGGGTGTCCTTGGGGTTGAAAGCGTGTGAAACTAGTGGTGAGACTGTCCCTCAGCAGGGCTGCTGGCTGCCCCACAGAGAAGGCCGTTGTTGGGGTCCTGGGCAGCCACGTCCTCCAGACAAGCCGGCCACGTGGAGCCACAGCCTGGCTGTGCAAGCAACGCCGCTCCCTGCATTCCCTTGGGAACAGCCCCCTGCTAGCAGGAGCAGCCAGAGGCTGCTGAGATGTATCTTGCTATGCTGGAAATTGATATATATATATAAATTTTTTTTTTTTTTTTGGCCTGGATGCATGCAGTGAGTGATGAGGAGCAGGAAGATGAAGCGCTTCTCTTGGCAGAGCAAGGGTGCACTTAGATGCTGAGAAAGGGAGAGGGATTTTTCCCTGTGCCTGTGAAGCCCAGCCGGGCCAGGAGGAGGGAGCACAGGGGCTGTGGGGAGACCTGGAGCTGATCATCCCTCTCCAGGTATCTTCTGGATTGCATGGAGGGTTGGGCTTTTTGCTAATTTGCTCTTGGACATCTAAGGCAGGGTCTAGTCCCCATTTTTTCCAGCCAGGAGTGGGAGATATTGCCCCACAGCAGATTCTCTGCCCAGGATGGGACTGTCAGTTTGGTTAGGCAGCCTAGGCCACAATTTCCAGCAGGACAGAGGGAACCAAGAGTCAGGAGCAAGGGAGTGGTGAACCTGAGCTTGGAGCAACAGCCCTGCAGTGAGGGAGCAGCGTGAAACGCTGCAACGATGCTGGGGGAAGCAAAGCCCAGCTTTTTTTTTTTTTTTTTTTTTTTTTTTTTTTAATTTGATCCTTTCTCCAGAATCGCTGGGAGCGTGAATAAACCCTTGTGTTCCCAGAGGCTGTGGGCGAGTGCAAATAAACTGCTCTGCCTGTGTGGAGATGCTGAACTGCATGGGAAAGGGAGGACGGGTTTCCCACCAGCCCCACACAGGGTGAAGGCAAAGGTCAGAAATCCAGCCAGTGAGATTAGAATTATTCCAGCAGTAATTAATGCCTTGTGTCCCTGTAAGGATCTTCCAGGGAGGGCTGCCGGGCGCAGTGCGGGCATTAACCAATTAAAGCAATAGCACCCATGGAAGTGGGACGGGTGCCAAGCGCGTAATGGGATTGCAGCCGTGCAGCTGGGGGCTTGTTCTCTGTGCTCTGATTCCTGCCCTGGCTGGGAGATAAAATGAAAAGGGAGGAGCTGCCTTGGGAGGGATGTCCCTGAATCAGCCTGCTTCCCACGGGGCTGGGGACTGGTCTGTGTGGGAAGCAGCAGCTCAGGAGCATCTGGTGTTACCTGTGGGTACTCGGCCTGTTCCTAGGGAACAGAAACCAGTGAATTTACAGTGGGAATGTGCTTACTGTCCCCATCCCCAATGCCTGTGTGTTACAGGGTCTGCTCTTATTTTGGTGTGCGCATTTGGGGTCCTGATAGCTAATGCAGCAGCTCCTGTATGTGCACGTGCCTGTGTAGGAGGCTGTTCCTGCACACGGATTTCCATAAACACAAATGCTGCTATGTGGGCTTGCACAGACACAAACCAGCACAATAATGTGAGGGCTGGAGAAAAGGCTTTGTGGGGAGAGGCTTAAAGAGCTCAGATTCAGATCGTTGGGAAAATGGAGAGGTGTCTTCCTGTTGAGTGCCTGAGAATTGTTGCGAGGAGAAATCGCTTCATGCTAAAGGGCTCTGTAATGTTCGAAGGGTGTAACAAGAAGCAGTGACTGGAACTGAAACTTGACCAAGCCAGACAAAAAATGAGGCACTCATGCTAGTGGCAAAGGGATGTGCAACTGAGGTAACTGCCAAGGGACTCTTCCTTGTCCCTTGGCAAAGGACAGCCTTGTCCCATCCCCACGACAGAGACACCTCAGCCAAATTACGTTTTAGTCACTGCACAGCGTGAGCCTAAATGGACACTTACTGTATTGCACTGTCACGCATGCCCCTTAGATCTCTCTTAGATCCTGATTGAGATGTGGGGCACTGGGGATACAGGGTCGTGAAGCATCCACTTGGCGGCAGAGGGGTGGTACCTGCAGCTGTGGCCTGGGACAAGGCCCGGTCTAAGCTGCACATGGAGGATCTCAGCTGTGGGCTCCTGCTGGAGGGGAGCGAGGCGGGTGGAGGTTCAGCAGAGCAGGTGCCGTGTGAACCCTGGCCCCATAAACGGCGTCAGCCCTATGCAAATGAACAGTAATTGCTGCTGTAATCAGAGGGCACGGCGAGCGGGCTGGGGAATCAGCTGAGAAGTGGTGAGGTAGTGAGTAAAGCAGGCCAAGTGACACAGCAGTGATTACAAACATAAGTATGGCATAAATATATTTGCATTATGTATTTTATATTCATGCATATGTGTGGACATAGAATGTAGTTATGTACTATCAGTGATACACTGTATAAATACATCAGCAGTGAGCCCTTCACGTGCTCTGTGTTTGAATGTGTGTATCCTAATTTCAGGGAAGCTTAAATCTAAGGGAGAAACTCACGTTAACTTTCTTGGTTAGGCATCTTCGCTATGATCTCTGCTCCCCAGCCTCAGAGGCCTCCAGTGCCCGGGCTGGTGGGAGCTGTTCCCCATCCCGTTGCAAGGGGAACATGAGAGGCCGAGGGTGCCTGGGGTGCAGGGCAGGGTCCTGTGGAGATCGCTGTATCCCTGGCACCCGCGTATCCCCGAGGCTACGGACAGGTGGGAACGATCTCGTGAATCAGCCGAGCTGCCGCCTCGCCCGGAGGCGCTCACGTAGCAGAGTGCCGTCAATCAGTCACCGCTCCCGCTGCCGCGTTTCCATGAGGGCTCCGGGGCTCCGTACAGGGCCCGGCCTTTAACGGGTGGGGATCATCAGCCCCAGCCTGCGCAGGGAAGGTGAGGAACAGCCCGGAGCAGCTGTGCTGTGTCCAGGCCATGGGGTAGAGCTGGAGGACGGCACCTGGAAGACCAAAGGAGGGGAATGCCCGCGTTGACCATGGAGCCTTCTACCCTGTGTGCTGCCCGTGCACCTAAAGTAGCACAAGACTTTGCAGTCCCAGCTGATTCCTTGGCGTGTTTTGCCCAAGTGCACAAACACCGGTCCCCAGCTGGTCCCCATGCCTGCTGCGGAGCTCAGCTTGTGCCAGCGGGGACTTAAAATAGTATTTCAATAACAAGAGTAGGAAAAAAATATCCCATTCCTTGAAATTAGGGAAGTTTGACATCTTGAACGAAGATCTTGCTCTACAGTTGGGGAGCTGGAGATTTCTTCCTTTTTAAATTTCCCTTTCTTTAATAGGAAGAGGAGAAAAAAAGAAAAAAGAGGAAGGGAGAAGAGACTGAGAAACAAGAGGAAGTGAAAGCTCCCACCATTAGAAACATCCAAAACAATTTTTTTCTCCAAACAACAAAACAGTGATCCAAAATTGCAGAAAAAATGAATTTCTGACAGCTTACCTTATCTTTAGCTTTCCCCACCCACTCTGAATCTCAGCGCTCATGATTCTGTGTGTAATTAGATAATGGGGTGATTCCAGGGCACATGCACATGAGCAGGGAGGTAGGAATGTAAATATGCCTTTGACTGTGCTCGGTACAATCCTCTCCAAGAGCATCCTGCCAAGGCATGTACAGGTGGTACATGCAGGGACCGGAGGGGTTGAGCTGTGCCCACCTATTTATAGCTTATAAATTGCTAAGCGCAGCATAGCGGTGGTATGAAATTGCTAAGCGCAGCATAGTCCTGGTGTAAGGAAAGGCTCAGCGCGTGGCACTGCTGCCAGCCACGTTGCAAAAACAGCTCTTGCATTTCTGCAAAAAGGCGGCTGCTGCCCGCCCGGCAGCATGGTGCCTGCGCCACCGCGAGCCTGCGTGCCAGCGGTGCTGCCTACGGCCAGCTCTGGGCTGTGACCTGGGCTGGGCAGCTTCACTGCGTCGAAACCGACCGCGCTGGGCTGAGGAGCTGAAACCTCTCTGCTTGGCGAGCACCGCAGTGCAGCACCAGGGCTCCGGCAAAGGGCTCTGCGGCCCCAAACTGTCACACGCGGGCTCCTGGCACTGCTCGCGGCACCCACTAGAGCAAGTGCCAGTTAGTCCGTGTCACTGCTGCTCCAGGCACGGGGAGAGAGGATCCATGAATGCAGCGGCTCCCCTCAGACTGGTCAGCGGCAAAGCTCTGGGTCTGCAGCCACTTCCCACTGGGAAAGCAGAGTAGGGGGAAACCTGCCGTAGTCATGGGGAGCTCTTGTTCCCCTCTCACTTGCTGTTTTTGCTGGCAGTGCCAGACCAAAGAAGTTAAAGAGGGACTGAGCTAGAAGAGAGTGAGGGAAGGAGCTGTAGGCCCACGTCACGAAGAGGGGGTGGAAAGACCTGGCTTGTGTAGGCTGACAAAGCAAAAGCTCTGGGTCAGGACAAGGAGAATGGTGTATCTGAGGTTATCTCATCGGCAGGAGGTGGGATAGCTAGAACAGAGATGCAGGTATAAAAGCATGGGGGTGTTTGTTAGCTGTGGCTGCTGACACTGGGGCGTAGAGGCGGGTGTGTGAAGGCTGGGCCCTGCAGAGGTGCCCGCAGGCGCCGGCCCGCGCTGGCAACGCGCACGCTGCTGCTGCGAGGGCTTTCACGGCGCCATGGCGTGGCGGGGATCCCTGTGGTCCCGCGCCGCGGATCTGCAGCCCTTCTCCTCGCACTTGTTCATTCTGCCTGTGCTCACAGGCTGCCCGTCGCCAGCTTGGAGGCCTCTCGGGGAGCTGCCTCTCCCCAGCGCTGCGGCCGGAGCTTATCTGTGAAATAAAGGAATGGCAAAACGGTGTTTCACTGCTTTTTATTATTATTACTATTATTCAGTCCCCCACGATGCTCGGCAGCCTGGTGCTCGCGTGCCGGGATCCCCATGGCCAGGCTGGGTTTGCAGCCAGCCGGGCCCGGGGAGGAGCAGGTCAGGGCTGGCCGCGCACGGTGCATCGCTGCCCGCGCACCCGCCCCGGGCTGGACACGGACAGTGACGGCGGTTATAGGAGCAGAGGGAGAGGTGACAGCCGCGCAGGGAGCACTACAGGGGGGTAGAGGAAGAGCAGCGGGGATGGCCCCGAGCGGGGGCAGGCAGTGGGACAGCCCAGCCCTGCGCCTGGGGGCTCCTTCCCCTTCCCTGCACCCCACAGCGCAGTCCTCAGAGCCCGGTCCCATAACCCGGCCCCACAGCGCAGCCCTTCCCTCAGAGCCTGGCCCCACACCCCGGCCCCACCGCGCGGCTCCCCGCTCCGAGCCTGCCCCGCGGCGCAGTCCCATCCCCGCACCTCCCTCAGCGCCCGCCCTCCCTCAG
>JAVCKT010004889.1:0-15514 GCA_032273925.1 Rhynchotus rufescens
CACATTGCTCTTAATAAAGGGGACGGGTGTTGTTTGATAGAGTAGGATGCCACGATGTCCTGGCACACGGGGATCAGTTGGCAGTTCCTATAAATAACCAGAGCATCAGCAAAGAAGTATCTGGCTCAGGCTGTGTGTGCTCCAAAACCATCCACATTGAGGGAGGTGACAGCAGTCCCACGTGTACCTACGTGTGGGCTGCACAAACATCCTAAAGTCAGGAGTCACAGGTCTTGAGCTATTTATTATCCAAAAAGTTACATGCTACGGAATTGCCCAGTTTGCTTTGAGCTCCCCTTCAAAGGGATCTCGAATCTGCAGCTCCTGGGCGTGATCCAGCCTGCTGCGTGCAGACAGGGCCCGTTATCTCACAAAGAGGGTGAGGAAATAACTATAACTTCTTTTATAGTAAGGCATTAAAGGAGAAACATGAATTTCAGATATGCTGAATGTGCTGAAATTCCTTTGGTTTCATGTTCCTGTTCTCTTGGTCTTTGAATAGTCATTCTGTTTGATCTCCTGTGCCTCCTCATTGCTCAACAACTTTTGGTATTGGAGGACAGCTTTTATAGAGGAAAAAGTGAATATTTTGAAGTAGACCCTGAATGCTTCAAATTTCTTCATCCCACAGTTCATGAGGGGGCACTTCCATCCTCTGTCCATGCTGAGTTTAAGAGAATCACCTGCAATCTGAGTGACAACTCACCAAGGAGTACTTTTCTCCCCACCTGTGAAAAAAGGCCTGGTCTTCAGCTTGATAAATTTGGGATCAGTTTTTATTGAGCCTTGGTTCTGTGGTTCCCTGCACACAAAAAGACTGCAGGGATAAAACCCCAGCACTGCACAAGTTGCATCAAAAGAAGGCAGGAAAAAAAACTACAGCAGGGTCACAAATTTACACATGATTTTAGAAACCAGTAGAGCATGTGCTATGAACCAGTAGCGTTATTACATAACATATTTCTGCATGTCAAAACACCAAGTAGCAGTGGGGCTTTGTTGTTTGTTTCCACATATTAGATTTTCTGATAAGCCAAAAGCCCAGCTCATGCTGCTATAAACTATTCCTTCACCTTTGAAAGAAGGAGCAACTCTAAAGGTTCATAGGCTTTGAGCCATTCACACAGAGAGCTGCTAAATAGCTGCAACCCTTCTTGAAGCCAGAGCAGACCCTGGTGTGATGCAGGAAAGGTAAAAAAACATTCAGCAAGATGTGGTCCCTGCCCTCAGAGGTGGGAGACAGATGTGGGCAGGCTGAATCCCCCATAAAATAATGAGTTTTCTTGGTCAAAAAAGCAGGTCCTATGCAGTATTATTGGCTGTGGTCTGGGGGAACTCGTAACCCCCTGGCTAGGTTGTGGAGACAGGTTTTGACTTTGACATTTGTACTGGGTGGTGGGGCCTGGAACATGGGGCATCTCTATCACTTGAGCTGATACAGGGCAGGTGTCACCTGAGCTGGCAAAGAGCTTGTGACCCTCTCATGAGGCAAGGGTACTGTGTCCTGGCCTTGGTATCTCAAAAGCAGTGGTCACCTCAGTCCTTGGCTGCAGATGAGTAACCACTAGGGAAAAGCCACCTCCCTGAGCTGCAAGGGAAGAGCTGAACCCACCAACATCATCTCCTGGAGCTGGTGCAGAAACCCTTGTCCATGATCTTGGGGTCCATGGATTCCGTGTTGGGGAATGCCAGATTCCTGGCTTTCAGCCATAAATCTAGGAGCCACAGGACATCTTCTGTGTGGCAAGGCACACTGTGGTGCACTCCTGCAAGCATGCAGAGCTCCTATGGTTTTCTACAGTGGTTCACCACATGATGCTTTTTTTCTTCTTCTTCTCTCTTCTTGCAAGTGAAGGAAAGGTTTAAAAACAAGCCCAAGCCACAAATTTCAGCTCAGAATCCACACTTCTTCTTTTTTAAATACCCTAAAGTTGGGAAGTGTTTGCCCTGGAACAACAGCTGGCCCACGTTCAGCTTTCTAAAATAACCCAGCCCAGAATCCAGACTCTGGACCCCACCCGCCAGGCTCCTGCCTCGTCCTTTAACAAAACTGGAAATAAAAGTTAAATCTCATTTTGTCTGAAGCTTTTGCTTGGTGAAACATTCCACTTTCTATTTGTGCTTTCTTAATCTTTCCTGGCTGCTGCAAATGTGGTCTTTTGCCCTCTCTTGCCCTCTCGAGCAGCGGTTTTTCCAAACCTTGTCCTTCAGGGGTTAAGCCTGAGTGAAACTGCTGCTAATTAACTTTGACAGCTGCAGTCCTTGAGATTGCTATTGAACTTGGAGCCCTGCGCGCTATTGTTCTTTGCTCCTCCGCTGGAGTTTTGTGTGATGGTGGTTTGGATGGGAACATTTTTGGGCAGGTCCTTGGAAAAACAATGGGGGAAAAAGTCCTTTTTAAATAGCCCTGTGAAAGCCAGCAGTGGCAACACTGCCCAGAATTTGCAGATATAATTTTGTGCATCTGGAATCAAAGGGGAGCTTCCCCCTCTCTGCCTCCAGGTTGATGGCAAATTCCTTCTGCCCATCTGGGCTCGGAGAAGGAGGGACCAACGTTTTGCTGAGCATAAGGACTGACTGATGGGGCAATATATTTATCCAAGTGACAACTCTGGGGTGAAAATGGAATTTGGGTAGAAAAGATTATTGTTTTTAGCCTGAAATTCAAGAGCTTAACCTAAGCGGTGCATCCTGCTGCTGGGAAGCTATATGCAACCACACTAGACATTGCAGAGAGAGCGAAAGAATGAAAATGAGGGGCACTAAACCCTTATTTTCACTGGTTATCAGTGATATTGGTTTGGGTCCTGTGGGCTTTTTTTTTTTTTTTTTAAACTTCCTAAGTACATGCATCAGGGCCTATAAAGCTACTTGGGTATTTTATTTCAGTTTCTTGAAGGGACAAGGCCTGTGATCCTTCAGTAGCTGCTCTCTGTGAAATATTTCTGAGCAAAAAGAAAGACTTTTGGATTTTGCCCCCTTTTGTGTGTGTGTGTGTATTTATGATTTCCTAGCCTTTCTAAACAAGAATGCCATGCCCATGTGTGATGGTGACATCCACTCCTTTTAATTAACCTGATCGCAAGATTCGTATGAACCAAGCAGAAACACAGGACACCAAACCCGGTGTAACCTAGGGGCGAGCTTGGTTGTATCTCCTGTCACCATTGGAGTGGTCCCACAGATACCAAGCAGAATGGATGTGATAAATGTGGGGTTTATGCTGCTCAAAACAGCTCTTCTGTAAGATCCACGAGAACTGCTGTGCCCTAGAGAAGTTGTTCCCATTCCTTGCTTGCTCTCAGTTCAGTCCTGGAGCCTCTTCCCACCAAATGGCACTAAATGCACGTCCGGGTGTGGGACAGATAGCCATGACTTCCCTTCATTGGTATCAGACCCCCTATTTAGCCACCGCAACAGGTGACGCTTCCGATTCTCAGCACTCTGGATTCCCAGTTGGCCTTGGATGAGCCATGTGATAAGCTAACGATAAAAATAAAAAAATCCAAGAAGAAGAATCCTGTGTCCACTGATAATGTAAAGTGAATCTTAGAAGAAGGGGAAAAAAAAACAAAAAACAAACAAACAAAAAAAAATTAAAAAAAAGAAACCCATAAGATGCAAAGATGCACTTAGCTCTGTCTTCTACAGCTATATGGCCCAGGCTTCAGCTCATATACATTGCAGAGGCTCCACTGAAATTATCTTTTCATTCTTGATTTACACGCACCTTAGTGAGACATTCCTTGTGTTACTTCTGTTCAGATAAGGGGCTCATGGGAGCTGTTATCAGAACACGTTACACTCAATTTACTTTTATCTGACTTCAGAGGCAGATAGGAAACCAGATCTTTGGTAGCCTCTGATGTGCTTTATTTTTTTTTAAGGGAACTTCTGATTTGCAACTGTGACTGCTCTTATAAATTTTTCTAGTCCTTAAAGTTATTTCAATGCATTTCCATAGTTAATTCTCGTTGCTTGTTTTGAAATTAAAGCTAATAGGAACAGACTGTAAATTCATGCCATGTTCCTGTATACCAGAGTAATTGCAAAGCAGACTCTGAAAATATTTTCAGTGCAGTCTCTCATCCAGATTTTTAACTAGTGAATAGGTCTGCTTTTTCTCATATAAAATTTCTCATATACCTGCTTTCCACCCATTTGGAAAGTTTATGGGTTTTATTTATCCTTTAATGCCTGACAAAAGAAGACTCGTCAAAATATAATTTCTGCTCTTGGAGACTAAAAGATTTTTTTTTGCCCATTATTAACTTATTCTGGGTTTGATGTGTCTGTCATATACTCAGTATGGACGTATCTGCAACTGGAAAATTCAGATTGTTTTCCAACACCACCAGGTGGGAGGCACAGAGGTCTCACTGAGATGATGTGTCTGCATGTGAGGAACATGAGGCTGTGGAAGGGAGCGGAGCTGCAGCCAGACACGTGCTTGGAGCCTGGAAAAGCCTCAGACAGGGAGGCTGAGCATGGCTGCATGGTTGTTTGCAATGGAACCAGGTCTCCCTACCTGTCCTTTCACTCCTGCCCTGTTCAAAGTAGGTTTGGTTAATAGGACTTGGGTCCATAAAGAGCATTTGAGTACTGATCAAATCTCTACTGCCATAGAGATTTTTTTCTCTTACTGGGAAGAGCTTGTGAGATCCCAAATGCCATCTACCTGCTGGAAGATAATGATGCATGGACCTGCTAAAGGACTCCAGGAGTCAAACAGTATTATTTCTATAGCACAAGATGAATTCATTCCTGTTCTCTTGCACCTCTCTTATAAGAGCAGAAGGGCTTGTGGGAAGTAAACTGCATTTTGAGAAGAAAAAGAAAGCAGCACCTTCCTCCTTGATGCCAGTGCTGTTTGGTGCATCAGGGAGCAGGAAGCTGAACCGAGAGGCCAGTTGCCTGGAGGCAGCAGCTGCAGAGCCCGTGGAGGCTTTGGGCATCTCTGGTGAGATGTGGCTGGGCAGGGTCCCCCTGGGCACGTGTCCTTCCCCAACGTGGTCACATCCTAAATCCTCATAGGGACTGGACAGTGAGCTGCCCAGACACGTGGAAAAGGTGCATCAGCCTTTGGTTCATGCTTGTTGATAATGGCTGGAAATGCTCATTTTAGAAAATGAGGTAAGTGTGAAGTAACTATATAGTGGAAAGCTTCCAAGCCTGATCCTGCCTCGTGCCCCTGCTGCTCTTAGGCCAGAGACCAGACCTTAGCGGCAAGCTCTACCCCATGGCAAATATTTGCTGTGATGTAGTCCCTCAGGGTAGGAAAAAAAGGGGTTTATGATGGAAATGATGATGGAGGATGAAGTGCGGTAGTGCTCGTGAGCTGCGCAGCTATAACAACAACCCACACCAGTAAATAGGAAAAAGGATTTCTCTGTCCAGATGGTGAGGCAGGCAATATAGCCCTACTGTATGCAACACCAGAGACTTTCCAAATCCTACCCTAAATCTTTTAATCCCTTCAGTCCTTAACAGTTCAAAATTACATCATCATTTCCTCCATTTCAGACGGAGCTTCGCTCCTTCTGCTCCGTAGCTGCAGTGCGGCCTAACAGGGCTCATACTCCTTAATCATAACTGGAAAAATATATGTCAAGGCAAAGCAGAGCACGGTTTCTGGACCTCCACAGGGAGTGTGGAGGGTGTCTCATAAATCCGTGTATGATTAAAGGCAGCTGCAGATGGACAGGGACATGTTGAGCTTAGCGGGCTTTGTGCAGTGCGCAGCTGTTGCAGCAGACCAGCGGTGCCTGAAGACCTTGAATTTCTTGCACTTCCCAGTCTTATTGCCAGGACCAGGAAAGGGACATCTAAACGGCCTCAAATGTGCCAATGGCCTAAGCTAAACTCCAGCACAAGCACTGCTAGTTTTTGGCCTTGCTGCTTATCCTAAAATCTCTTAATCTCTTGCACCACTAGTGGAGAACGTGGAGAAGCACAAGGAATTCCCTTCTAGTAACCTAAGAATAGTAGCTAATGGAAGAAAACGAAGTGTTCTGCACCTATATTAAATTTTCAGGATTTTTTCATTATCCTCAATTGAGGTTAACATTTTTCTAATGTCCTTCAGATTATGGCAAACAATGTGAAGGGGAAAAGAAAAACTCACGTTCCCAAGCAGTTTGCACCACATAATCCATTGGCATGAACTGATGTAACTCTCTTTTTTTTTATACTAGCCAAGGTGCCTGGATACTGCTCCTTTTATTTTCAGCTTTGCAACACAGCTACCATAATTAAGTAAGGTATTGAGATGAGTGTTGCTGTGAGTGCCATGGTAAGTTAGTGGGGAGCAGGAAATGTGTGGGCAGGAGTGAACAGGGCACTATGCACAGAGTCCATCTGGCACCGATGTTTTTCTTGCAGCCAGACTCCAGATCCATAGAAATGCATCCAAGGACATGTCTTTGCACTTTTTTCTCCTGTTTTTATTGAGCATTGGACTGACTTGTGTAGGAAAGGGAAAAGGAAAAATAATGATGTAAACATGCATCTGTAGCATACTGGTATTTCTGATTAGTTAGCATGAATTGCTATAAAAGTCAAGTGATTAACAATTGCCTGCACATCCTGACACTGATTTCTAAGTGGGCAACTCCTCACTGATGTTAGAAAACCAGGTACATGAGGAAAGGAAAAAGATGTAGCTGATTGTTAGACTTCCATGATCAGCCTCACTGTCCCACTCAAATCTGTTGGTATCTCAGCTAAAACTGTAAGTCCAGGTAGTTCCAGTTCCCTGTGGAGATTACAGCAGATGAAAACCTGGATAAAACACAAGTTGCCACTGGTGAGCAGTGCATGTCACACCTAAAAGCTGGCTCAGGGCATTTCTTTCATGCCTGTTGGAGCTGGACAGATAGGGCCAGCTCTTGGCTACTTGGAGCCCCCCACACAGGATGGAGAGACCATCTGCCTCACACCCACCATTTGCTTTCCGTGCTTTTGGGAAAATACCAATACAAGCTCAGCCCCCTCTATACCCTCTGTATGATATTTCCATATCCATGATTCCTAATAAAGCCAATAATTCTTGTATAAAGACGATATTTCGTTTGTAGGATGGATCAGTATTTGTCACTCTCCCCTCAGTTTCAAGAAGGTAATGAAGCTGAGGTCAGTGAACCAATACTTGTAAGTACATGGAAAAAAAAACCAAACTGATTTAGCTCCCAAGGTTTCCTTCACAGTTCACGGGGAACCCTATGCACCTGCAAATAAGATGTACAAAAGCGGGGAGTTTATTGAGCTGAAAGCTGCTGAAACTGGTCAGTAGGGAGAAGAGATTGTAGCAATGATCTCTTGATGTTGATAAATGGGCTTGGGGCCCAATTTTCAGAAAAACACTTGCCTTTCTTCACCGTTCCCAACTTACTTTTTCCTCTTCTGGTGACGCTCACCATGTCTAGCACTAGTTGGGAGGAGGAGGTGGCACCTAATCCAAGATGCCCGGGGAACTTTGCTGATGGGCACTAAGGTGAAAAGTTTGCGAGCAAGAGTGCAGGGGAAAGCCCTCTGGCTTTTAGTATGAACTGGGTAATAGTTGCTTTTTGGTTGTTTTATCTTTGTTTTAACAATGTTGAAATGTATTTTGCAAATGGTTGTAATACAATAAACTTGGTCTAGCCCTGGACTCCAGACTCGTGCAGGACACTCAAAACTTTGAAAACAGTGTTAATGACCACAAAGGTGTTGAGAAAGGGAGCAGAAGAAGATGTTTTTTGTTCGTTAGTTTTTTGTTTGTTTTCAATAAGAACATGCTTGTAGGACTTACTGTGACTTTCTGCTTTTAATTTTTTTCTGCTGATAATTCTTACATCATTCAGCTGAAAAGAAAATGTCCTCAAATTCATGCATTTTGGGGGGGAATACTTTGTTCTCCAGTAGATAAATGCTTGCTCTTTTCACAGGGGAATGGTTTATGCTTGGCATCTCTTCTGAACTGAAAGCACACTGGGTCAAATTCATCCTTGTTACAGCCTTCTGAAACCATAAGAATTCCAGTCACGATTTGGCCCTGTTTCCTCTACTCATTTTGGATCCTAACATAGGATTATGTTAGTTATGTATCCTCTGAAGGATAATATTCCTCCTTGGGCAAAAAGCCCTCTCAGGTCTCTATGTACCACTAAATTAGCCTAGAAATAATGGGTGTGGACCCCACATAAGACTTTTATTGATCATGTTAATACCTTTTTGAGTTGCCCTTTGGAATAGCTATGTATTTAGTAATGTCTTGGTGTGCCCTGCGTCCATCTGCACATCTATTTTTGATCATGAGAAAAGAATTTAGCTAAAAGGATGAAATCCTGCCACCACCTTCACCACAGAGTTCATGAAGTTGTGCTCATTTGACTAGTGTAGTTGGGGAATGGTGCCACTAATGGACAGATTGGCAGAGGTGAGAACTTGAGGCACTTTAATTCATGCAAAGTGAATCTACAAAGTTACAGGTAGAAGGACTGCAGTTAATGGATCTTCTAGCAAAGCTTCCTAAAAGACCCTGTTATTGTGGTCTCCCTGCTTCTCTGTGATCCTATGTACCAGACTCATAGCTGAGTCTGGACTTAACTGCTATTGCTATGGAGGACTGAAATAGTGTCCTGGCCAAGGGAGGGAGCAAGGCGGGCAGGAGACAGGGCCAGGAGCATGTGTCACACTCAGGGAACAAGACTTGACCAAGCTCCATCTGTGGCTTACAGAAACCTCCCTCAGCCCTAAAAGGCTGACATGAACCTGCAAAACTTGAGCATGTGGAAGGGGAGAAACAGCAGGTAGAACTATTAGGTTCTGCTTCTGTCTGATGTCTCTTACCAGGAGGAGGAACAACCTGCTGTGATTGGGGTAGGAGCCTTGGATGTGGACGGGTGTATCAAGTCCCTGGGCATAGTGACCTGACAGTCCTGGGTGAACAACTTAATCCCTCAATATCTTTATTTCTCATCTGCAGAAAGGGCTTGTAGAACTGTGCTTTCCTGGTCTATGTTGGGAGACTTGAAGGTGCCTTTGTGAAGACTGTGGTCTGGAAAGTCCTAAGCAAGTTTAGCTGCTGCCCTTAGGTGCTACGGTAACATAAGGCAGGAAAATCAGCAAAATTTAATGAGATTGTCTCCTGGGAGGGAAGGAGAGAGGAGGAGAGCACCTCACCATAGCCTTAAAGAGCTGAACACTGCTGGAGTTGTATTGGCCACAAAACTGAGCTGGAGTTCGAGGTAAATATAGTTTGTTTCGTTGTCATCTTTAATAAAGGCAAAAATGTGATGAATTCTAATAAATCAAAAAGGTAAATCTAAATGAATTAAGATTCACAAGAAAATGTTGACTGCCATCTGGTAGTAGCTTGTGCTCTTTTCATTGAAAGAAGCAGACCGTAACCCCTCCATAGGCAATGCAATTACCCAAATAATAATAAAATTATGCTAAACCAGTGCTGATGGTAATTTCAAGGGATAAGTATAGTTATTCCGGCTTGCAAATAAAAAACAAAAGTAGTTGACAGTTGGAAGACGGAGCAAATGGATAATTCGGAATTCTCCCTCTATTGTTAAACTGTACAGATCCATTGCTTTTCTAATAAATAATCCCAGTGCAGAGCATTTTCTTGCCAATATTTTCAGCAGCGGAAGCCAAGCCAGAAGGTTCTGAAACCAACATATTGGCATGGGTGTTTTTTTTTCTCCTTCTCCTAATATACCATGGAATCTAGTTAAATATTTTTCCACTCCTTGCTTCTCTTTGCGTCTTCTGGAGAAAATGTGAGTCCTATTTCCTCATAAAAATATCTTAGCATTTGACAGGTTGGGTATCTTTGATCCTGAAATGTTTTTGGATGATTTTTCTCCCCCACTTTGACTTTGTAATGTAACGCTCCATAAAAAGTATATGCATATATGCAACTTTAAAAGGGTATCCTTATTTGAAATTAAACTTTTACACCAATTAACCTCCTCCCAGCGCGCTATAAAGTGCAGTAAAAACACTGCTCTTACAGAGACCCTTGCAATTCTCAGACTGATGCCTCCCTGGCTGTGGAACCCAGAACATCTGCTTTAAATTAGCTCTGATGGAAGGTCTACTTGTAAATGCATGACTTAATCAGCCTTACTAAAGTAAATGGCACATACTGTAGCAGAGGGTGCTTCAGAGTCAGACTCAGACTTGTCTTTCTTTTGAAGCAGAGAGGGGGTAAAAAAAAAAGGGGGGGGGGAGGCACAGAGGGGGCAAACTTTAAACCAAAGGCGATTTTTTTTTTTTGCCTTTTTTTTGCTTTTATGAGCTGACATTAGCAGACGTGTGGCTGTACCATAGCCAGTCTAACTCCCAAGTAATATGTGCAGCTGGAGCGGGCGAGCTCCCCTGCTCCCGTCCTTGTTCTTCTGGGGCCTGCTTAGGCGGGAGCTGAAGAGCGTTTGAGGAGGACGTGGGGCGGTTGTCTTGCCTGCCTGCAGCCTCCCCGGCTTGTCCCGAGCAGAGCGAAACAGCAGCTCGGCCAGGAAACTTGGCCCTACGATGAGTCTCTGTGCAGTGCTCAGACCCTGCTAACCTTTCCCCAGGAAAAGGAGCCGCGGGTTTCCTGTTGGTTTTTAACAGTGGGAATTGTGAAAGGTGAAGAATTGCAGAAGGTCCTTATGAGGCTGAGTGACTGGGCAATAAAATGACAGATGAAATTCGGTGTATGTAAACATAAAGTGATGCATGTGGCGGGGAAAAAATCCTAGCATCGTTATAAAATGAGGGGGTTGAGCTAAGAGCCACTAGGAAGTGGACCCTGAATGAAAACCTCAGCTCTGTGCCCAGCAGCCATCAAAAAGAAAAAGGCAAATCAAATGCTAGAAATGATTAGGAAAGGAATAGAAAGTGAAATAGAAATCACTCCACCAATCTGTAAAGCCACGTTCATCCACACCTCAAATAATGTGTGTTGTTCTGTCCCCTCATCTGAAAAAAAAAAAAAAAAAAAAGGATATTGTCAACTGGAAAAGGTTCAAAGAAGGGCAAGAAGGATGATCAAAGGTTTGGAATGACTTCCATATGAGGAGTGATTGGTTCTGGAAAAGAGATGGTTTAGAGGAGGTTTAAGAGAGGTCTATAATACCACACATGGTGTTCGCTGTGTCCTCTAGTACAAGAGTTAGTAGGCATGGAACTAGTAAGAACCAAGTGAAAGGAGGCATTTCTTCACCAAATGGTAGCAGAGCTATGGAAATGCCCATCAGAGGATGTTATGGACATGAAAATTATCATGGGCTCAAGATGAGAAATGATTGAAAATTAGGAGATGGTCTTCATTAAGCTTGGGGAGCCGCTGAAAACAGTTGGAGGTTGGAAGAGGGCTTAGGAGAAGTATCACCTGTGCTTGCTGGGGAGTGAATACTGGGCGAGATGGACTCTCAGTGTGAACCAGCACAGCTGGTGAGCTGCTCTCACTTGGCCACTGGGTTGTACTGGTGACGTGATGGATGCTATCACAAACTGCAGGTCAAATGCACTCACCGCTCCCCTCCTTACCCCTTTCCCTGGGAGCACACGTTGTGCTCAGGGAGGTGCAGGGGCACTGCACAGGTCTGCGGGCAGCAGGAGAGAGGGTTTTGTGAAATGACAAGGAAGGTGAGAAAGGAAAGAAGAATGGAAAGGGAAAAGGAAGGAAAAGAGAAAAAAAAAGATGCAGCACAGGAAATAAAGGGAGACTCCCTGGCAGGCAAGACTGCTGAGAGTGAGGGTGTGCACAGGGAGAGAATGGGATCCTGAAAAACAGAAAAATAGGGAGCCAAGCGATGGGAACTAGAGAAAATACTCCTAGTTAGAAAAGAGCTAAAGAGATTCAGAAAAGTAAAGCAAAAGGGAAAGAGTGAAATGAGAGAAGTGAGCAGGGGGACTGGGAAAGAGATACACACAGAAGATTCAACAGCATGGACCAAAAAAGACATGGAGAAAAAGGGGAGAGAGGCACAGAGGTCAATACAGGGGAGAATGCGAATACAGAACCAGAAGGGCCAGACAGGATGGGAGCTCCTGTAAAGTTTGAACTTGGCCCCATTATGATACAGCCTAATTAATAACAGGCAGTGCCACTGGCCTCACATGTGATGAAATTGGCATCAGCATCAATGTGCATTTGTTTTCAGATTTTGAAACTGTGTATTTGGGAAAAGATACTATACACTAAAAACTCTGGAAAAGGAGGAAAATGTGGGCACTATATTACCAAGAGTTATGGTTTTCCATGTACTTGGATATCTTTATTATCTGCAGTGTGCTTCAGGAATGTACATTAGGCCAGCAGATTAGGCCCTGGTGGCTTTAGTGGAACTTTAATACATGCTTAAGTAAACTGGATTGAGGGCATTTCTAGCCCAGAAATCATATGCTAATGCAAATTTTGACAGGCACATTAAATGAATGTTACCATTCATATCCACATTCATTGAAGTGGGTACAGAAAGACTTATAGATAGAAAGAAATTAGGGTCAGGGCAGGCCACTAGATTATCTAGTCTAGTTTAGGGAAGAGTAATCCTTTTACCAAGAGTAACTCTCTTTTGAGACCAGTAATTTGAGTTTGGCGCAAGACTAAACTGAGTTTTGCTTGAAACATCTTTTCCAGAAAGGCATCTTGTCCTGATTTGAGCGTATGAAGAGGCAGAAAGCCTTACTTCCCTTGGTGACAAGTCCCTGAAACTATTATCTCTACTCAGTATTTTCCTTGAAGAGTTTAAACTCTTGCTTCCACCTATTGGTTTTTGTTATGGCTTTCACTTCTAAATTAGACAGCTTCTAGACATGGTATTTTTATGGATAGACTTATACGATGTCATTAAGTCACTAGTCAGCCTTGTGTTTGTTTGGTTTTGGTGGGCCAAACAGCTTGAGCTGTTTAAGGGCCTGTCATTCATTTTCTCCAGCCCTCAACTGGCGTTTTTGGTGAACAAAATCCTGATAGCAAAAACATTAAGTGACCATTCCCTTTCATGTGGCTCCTGTAGTTTAGTACGAGATTATAGACCACACTTCTCACCCCACATAGGATAGGTCTTGTTCAGAAATCCTCTTGATGAGCCATGCTACCAAAAAGCTTAGATTTTACTTTTTTTTTTTTCTGAAAAGAAAGCTCTGTAAACATGTGCAGAGTTTGGCAGTGCATGTTTGGCAACCAACATTGCCTACCATTTCCTCTGTTCTCCTCTGAATCGCTCTACATTTTACGATATAAAAATACAATTTCTGGGAAAAGCCCCTGCTCGTTCCCTGCAAACTGGAGTTAAATGGGAGCTTTCAGACCCTGCTCTTCGCTGGGGGCCTGCTCTTTGCTATCAATCTATCATTTCTTTACAGCTCTTTTTCAGATGCATTTATAAGAAGCTGAAGTTACTAGCTGGCTACACCCCTCTTAATGTCATAAATCAGTCATTTCTGGCCCGCCTGGATGCTGCTCAGTATTCCCAGTGCCATTGCTGCCAGCCCTCACAAAATGCAGCAGCCTGAGTCATACCTCAGTGAAAGCTCTGTAATTGCCCAATTTCATGTCATTTCTTTTATATTAAGGAGCCAAACTTACATTTTTTGGTAATATGTATTCTAAACAAAGGCTCGTTGCTGTTCTTTTTTTTTTCCCCCTCCTCTTCTACTTTGTTTCTGTTTTATTCATTATATGTGATTCTGAAAAGTATTTATTTAGCATTGGTCTTTTGGTGTTAGAGAACGGGAGACGTATTGATTAGTAGTTGCTCATGTGAAGTTATTTAAATAGTGCTTTAAAATACATTAAGCAGCATTTCACATCAAAAACCACTCAGACACATGTAGTTGGAAAGATACTGACTAGACTCATGTTTCCTGTATTAAAATACTTGTATAAAAATGTGTTCTTTTCTGATTTATCAAACAAGCCAATGAGCCTCTGGAGAGCTTCTGGTTCAGATGTGAATACCTAAACAAAATCTTAGTGAAGCATTTGAACTTGCTAGAATTTTCCATATGAAAACCATTACAAATGTATCAATATTATGCTGAGTGCATATTCAATAAAAGCCTGAAACTTGTATCACTGCAAACAATCTTAGCTTTTAAGCAGTACAAAAAGAAACGCCAAGACGACGCACAGAGAATAGCAATTTTTATTCATGTTTGATTTGCTACATGCTGACAAAATGTTTAGCTAAAGTTATCTCCTTGGCTCAACACCATAAATCTCAGTTGAGGTAGGAGGACCTTCTTTCCACATAATTATTTTGCACATTTGGGGACAAGAAAATACTCGAGTAATGCACGCTGAGCAGATCTTAGCAGATAATTTGACCCATCTGTAGGATTTAGGAGTAGGCTGAAAGATGTCAGAATATTGTAAGCAATTTAAAAATCATGTGTCTAATTCAGCTCTCAGATACAGATATCTAAAAAACACTACCAGACATTGTAAGAAAGGCAGGGATCTGTGGCAGACATAAAAAAGTCAGAGTAAAAAGAAAGAGGACAGCAAATGTTTTTAAGCCTAGAACAAGAATCCAAGGTCTGATCTGAAACCAAGCAGGGCTTATGGAAAGATTCCTATTTCCCTCAATGGCTTTTGGCTGATATTTTCTAATATATATAAAACATATAGTATGTATATATATTTATATATTAAAGACTGTGAAGCACTTGCCTATCACAGACAGTCTTTGGCCTAGGCCTGAATGAAGCCAAGAGGGACATATGGACAACATATATATACGTGTGTGTATGCATATAGATGCATGCTTAGCTCGGGTTTTGTGGAATTACTCTTTGGCCATTGTAGATTGGATGGAGTTCATTTTCTGTCAGTCACTTCATGGCCTGTTCCCAGCAGCTGCCACTGCCTGATTTTTCAGCTCTAATTTTACATGACCAGAAGACTCCTTCTTCTTGGAAGCGAAGCCAAGAAGTTCCAGCCTCCTAGCCACTGCAGTGAGGGGCCAGTGTTGGGTAAGAGTGATTCCCAGTCTAGGTGCATTCCCAATCCTAACGCTTCTAAGTGGCTTTTGTAGACAGAAAGGAGGAAAACCTGCTGGATTGCTGCTACCAGAACAAATTGCTGTTGTTTGATTGGCTTCTCAGGTGTGGAAACTCCTAACTTGTAAAACATTCATAAGAATAAGTCCTTGTATACTCGCCTTCAAAAAGAAAAAAGGAAAAAGAAAATAGTTTATGAGAAAAGAGAGGAGTTGAATTTCCCTTTTCACTCCTTCCCCACTATGGTCAGGGAAGGGCAAGAACAGAGGAATTATTTGCTTACCTTGACGAAGATGAGATGCCAAAGTTTTGCCACCAGAACAGTGTGAAATGAACAGTTAGGGAAGTGAACAAACATTAATTAGATAATAACGAAGGCAGGAAGACAGTGGAGAGATGGCCGAGTCGGGGCTTGGCAGCAGGTATACCAATCTCTTGGTATTAGTCCTGCTAACACAAACTGCTTATGAGCAATGGAAGTGCTTTTGGAATAGGGGAAGATGCTGGAAAAAGAATACAGTTGGATATG
>JAVCKT010004889.1:21267-31767 GCA_032273925.1 Rhynchotus rufescens
ATGAGTCTGGATACTTGCACATGTGAATGTAGAAAGTGGGTAAGAAAATTGGCTGGATTTGGCTTCTTCACATCTTCTTTCTAACACGAAATAGAGAAAAAAGAAAGTATCAACAGAGGACCAAATCTTTCCTGTTCAGCACAGCCACTGTTACTCAGCTAGATGGTTTTTGTCCTGGCTTCATCAGTGCAACTTATGGCAAAACGTAAATACATCAAATATGTCAAAACATCCATCCATCCACAATCTTCCATAAAGCAGGTCACAGTTAATAATAATCAGGCATGGTGTATTATAGCTTTTATTATATAGAAAACACAGTCACCAAGGTCACCTCAAAACAGTTCTGCATGCCATTTTCTTTGACAAAAGTGGGTAATCTGCATCTGATGGATGTGGGCTTCCCATGCCCAAAACTGCACAGGAGTCTGGTAATCAATCCAGTTCTCTTGAATGCCAAACCAAGACCTTGCTCAAAAGCCATCCTTTATTCAAATGCTCTTCCTGATGAAAGTAACAGAGCAGGTGATGTGAAAGAAGCCTCATTCCACAGTTAAGTGGCCTTGTTGTCCATGGCATTTGACTTTAAATTTAGAAGAGCGATGATGACATGAGTGTTTCTTGTAATCCAGGTTAGATTTGGTGATCCAGAGAGCTCTTCCATATCCTGGATGATGGTGCTGTTATGCAGAACCCCCTTCATTAGCCTGGCCTTTTGCTATTAACTACAGCTTTGTTGCTTGCTACATTAATATTTCTGTCATGAAGTATTGGCTACGGAGGATGTGGAAATGTAATGCACATTTTCAGAAGTGGGGATTTAATTACACGAGTGTTGCTTGCTTCCTCAAAAGAGCAGTGTCCCAACTGCCTCTCAATACGGGATGATAAATGTAATTGAGAAGATCTGAGCCTTGCCATAAACCCCACTGTAGCCCTGACACCTGAGCCGCGGGGTCCGCTGGTCAAACTGGGAGACAAAGAGCAGTTGTTCAGACTGTAGTGAGGGAACCTGCATCTCCACAGGCGAATGTCTGCCACGGGGTTTGTGGCAGTCTCATTTACACCTACAAATTCTAGTAGGTATTTGTACTGCTGATAGCGAGGGTTACGAGAGCTGGTCGGAAAGCAGCTCTGTGGCCCCTTGCCATGCTAGATTAGAGGAAAAGTCCTGCCAATTTGGCTGTTTTTAAAATACACTTAGGATGAGAGAGAAACAGAAATGAAAAATTTGAGATACATTTTGCCTTTATTTTAAGGTAGTTTGATTTAAACTAAAAAAGATGCTCGACCAATGATTATCTCCTAAAATATCCTTGTTTGATCCAACGCATAAATGGGGGAAAAAAGCCAGACACAAAGAAGCGGAGACCAAGAGATTTAAAATTTGGCTGCTGTGCACAGTCCAGCGTATTCCCTGATCTACCCACGCGCTTACTCTCTTGCTCACGCACAGACAGAATTAATTCATCCCAAGATGGGATTGTGCGTCTGTTTTATATATTTGACTAGTCACTTCAGAAATATTTTTAACTTGTGCGGAGCATTTACAAGTGTAAGAGCAGGAAAGGTGACAAATAAAGGTGAGAGAATACAATTGCCAGACATAACATAACAGGACCTAATAACTGTGGACAAAAATCCACTTCTGTGATTCATCCTGTGTGTAATCCCCAGTGGAGATTTGGTGATTTCACCTGGGAAGAACAGAGATGTTGTAAAGGAAATCCTGCCTGTAGGAGATGTGGATCAGAGTCAGCTTCTCTACCTCCTCATCTACATTAGGACAAAATTCTACAGCTTTATTTGAAGATTATCTTGTTTAACTGATGGTTCAAGTGGACCAGCTGCTAGTAGCTGTTCATCCAAACCCACAAATAATCATCTGAAGCGACAGCTAGGAATGTGCAAGGAAGAATCAAGGGCCCTATTGCCTTGCAGACCAGTCTCTTATTTCCCCAGGTAAACCTTCACTCATACTCACCAATTCTTAGTTTTCCTACTAGAAGGGCAGTTACTTGTCCTTTTTCTGTCACCAACTGGGTCTTTCTTCCACGGTTTCATCTGTGTTTGTTCTTGATCTCAAGAAAATGAGGTTTCCTGACATAATCTGCCCCCATGCAAATGCAAGCTGGAGATCTGTCCCTCCTCTGGAGTCCCTATTTCCTTCCAAGTTACTTAAGCTGGCAGGGTTTTCTCTTAACTTCTAATCAAGCTTTCTCTGCTGACAGGGCTGCAGATGATGAAAAGAGACTGACCAGAAAATACTGAAAAGTGAATTACCTCTAGCTTCCTTTAAATCTTTCTCCTACTCCTAAAGGAATGCATGCACGAGGCCAAATGTCTCAGGAAGCAGCTGCCACACTAACTGCTTCTAGCTGGGGATCCGTCCTGAGACGGTGGGAAAGCTGAACCGGTTTGGAAAATCTTAGCAAAATCGCCTTCAAAACCGGCTCAGCAGAGAGCTGCCACTGGGCTCATGTTTCAGAGGCTTAAAGGGGATAAGAAAAGCCCCTCAGTGCAGATTTTTTTTTAGCACTTGGTATGTTAAATGTTGTTTAGGGTAAATAAGCAGAGATTGCAGCGCTGCTTTGCAGGAGCAAGGCTGCCTCGGAGCGGGAGCAGCCCAATGGGTGGCCAAAACCTGAGTGCATCAGGGACGTGTTAGTGCCTTCCTTGTGCCCAGAAAACTGGATTGGTGCAAGTGCAAATGTCAGGCTTAAAAGGACTGTAAAAAGCCTTGAGACAGCATATTTATACCAAAACTTATCCGCTATGACTAGTTTATCCTCCAGCTGCAAGAGGCACAGAGGGGAAATTTATCCTTTGCTTTTCTTGGGATGGAGGGTGTAATTTAGGAGGGTGCCGATCACTGCTTGTGGAACTTGAGTTCCTGTACAAACAGTGCATCTCTTCTGCACGGAGGAACCCAAGAAAGCTGCTTTTGGGAGGACACCCTCCTAAATTCAGATTGAGAAGGGCTCTTGGGCAGGGGATGTCCTGCTGCCTGCAGAGCAGGAGGGCTGCTGTCTCTTTTGCAAAGTGTTGCAGGCAAGGCCGACCTCTGCAGGACAAAATGAAACAAGTCGGAAGGAAACCGGACCCAGAGAAGCAAAAACCAAGGCTTCACACAGCTTTGGGAGAGCCTTGCCTCTTTCCCTGCTTTTGGAGCCAAACTCATAGGATGTGCTTACAGAAAGAGGTACATGACATTTTTTTTTATGACCTCCCTTTCTGCTCAGGCAGGGCTTCCTATGCAGCAGCCATGAATGGTCATGGAGGCTAATAGCCCTTTGCCACTATTTTTATTAGGGATAAAACGCTCCTTGCACAGTGGTTGTCTGGCTCCAAGAGCGGCCACTCTTTGCTTTGAATCTGAAAGGTCACGTAATGATGAAACTCCCCCCAGCCCTGCACAGGGCATTAACATTAGTATTTTTGCAAGCCCCCTAGGAGCTGCAAGTGCTAGGAAAGTGTTTCTCCTCCTGCATTGTCAGTTCTTAGTTTAATTTCTAGATTTTTTTTTTTTTTTACTTTGTTTTATTTTGAAGTCCTTGGCTCAAAAAGTCACCTTAATGTTTTTAATTGCGGTTCTGGTTCTTTTCCTTCTGATTCCTTGCCAGTGCCAGAGTGACCTGTTCTGTGCAGTCAGCACGGCGCTGCCTTTGGAGCCCCAAAGCAGTTGAACAAAACCCAGTAAATCTGACAAGCTGCTCAGTGGAGCTTGTGAAGCCAAACTTCCTGTGCCGCTCCGGAGTGGAGTCTCTGGTGTCTAATAACATGCATGTCTCCAAAGTGGTTGCATATGTGGCTTCCCTGATAGCTGAGGAGGGGTGAGCTCACACTGTGGCTTTTTTTATTATTATTATTATTTTATGTCTGAGGAGATTCTAATTTGGGACTCTCCTTTTTCTGTGCTTATGTCAGTGGTAGGAACTTGATGTGTTTGAGTCTGCGGTGTCAGATTTGCTTAAGTGCCTGGCGACCCTAGCAGGGCTACAGGCAGATAGAGGCAGAGGGAGTGGGCAGCAAAGACTGAATCCACCACACACACCTGCTGACCACTGAAAAATGCAATGTCCCCTTGCTCTCCATGCTCACTGCAGGCTCCCCAGTGCTGCCCCTGCAACCTTCCTAGCACAGGCATTTACATGGAGGGCTTGCAAACTGATTAAACTGAAAAAAAAAAGATGTAAATGGTTGAGTTGGGATCTTAGCTTTAGGCAGATAGACCTGCTTGGCTTGTCTTCAACCAGCACCATTACTAGATCTGATTTGCTGCAAGGCTGCACAAGCTCTTCCTGCAGAGGAATCATCTGAAGTTATCTATAGAGAAACAGTGCATTTGATGCACAGCAAAACCCTATGGTCAAAACATAAAGGTTTGTTTTTCTAGAAATTCTTAATCTACCCAGAGGGGTATTTTTACACAGGAATGAGGAAAGGAGGCAGAAAGGGAAAGGAGGGTTTTGGTCTCAAATATAAGGCCAGGCATCTGAGTTTTAAGGGGAAAAACAAAAGGGTATGTAAGAAATAACAGCAAGGTAGTCGTGGCAAAGAATAGAAGAGTCCAAAGGAGAAAATGACTCCAAGGCATTATTTAAAGATGTCTAAACCTGTATCATTTGGATTTTTATATCAGTGCTAGATACCATTCCAGAGAGGAGACAGCACTTCTACGAACACTTAACAGCTTTAGCATAGGTCTAGCTTTCTTTTTAGATTTCTGTGCCCTTGTTTCTTTTTAAAATTGCAAAATGGCATTACTGAAATTATAGCCGAGATCTAGGTGAATGTCATTGTGCTGGATACTTGGTGTCAGGGAAGATTTCTGGGCATGTGTTTTGCTGGAGATTTGATTGTCTCAGTGATTCCTTATGGCCTAAAAATCTGGTTTTGGCTACTGAAAAGCCAGCTCAAACTGAGCTTTTAGGACCTATTTTCAAAGTGCTGGAAAGTTCTCTGTTTTCTGCTGTGTTTTGTATGTGGTTCTTTCTCCTTGGCATTTAAAAACATAGCCTTGCTTCCTGTTCTTTTGAGATAGACTGTTAATCTTCAATTCCATTCCCAAAAATTGTTTTCCAGAGCCACAGCTGGCAACAAACATACTCAGATCCTTTTTTGGATGCTGTATTCCTGGAGCTCTGAGTTTAAGAATTAGCATCTCAAATGGCCAGAAAGGTTCTAAGCCCCTGCTATAATTTATCATTCGTATCCCTGTTACTGACTGCTATTTTTCTTATTTTCACCATCACTGGTGCTGCAAAACCTCAGAAGAGGAAGATGAGCTCCCTCCCACCCCTGAAGAACTGATCATTTACACTCTACATGGGGTTTATGTTATGGTCATCAGCATCCTGCTCTCATTCTCCTAACCCTTTGCCATACCACGGGTGTATAGGGAAGGAAGAACGTATTCTCAAAATGCCTTTTCATGAAGAAATGATATTTCAAGTAAGAAAAATAGGCAAGAATCTATGAGAACATGGATTTCCTCCCTCCGTAGCGAGTGTGGCTGTGATGGCTGTTGGGCTGCACACCAGGAGCTTGGCCGGTGGGGCTGTGGTTGGTGTGATCTTCTGCCTGCACCTGTGTTTGGTGCCAACTGGCAAGAACCTACGCAGCCAATGGAGGGGAAAAGACTGCAGCGTAGTGTCCAGCAATGCCTACATTTTTGGTCATATCCCTGCTTTAGCATCGTGCCAAAAATTTCACTCTGGCCTTAATTACTTCTTGGGCTTTGTGCTGCAGAAATGCACTGATTTTGTTTAGATAGTCCCACGCTCATTGGGTTCTTGTGCTGCTTTACTTCCCTGCTCGCTTCTCCAAGGGTTTCTTTTTTAAATAACCTCAGCCTCTGCTCCTGAGCCATCTGGCTCGCTGCTCTTCAGCATTTTTCTCCCAATCCCCTTCAAATGCAAACCCAGATTACAGGAGTTTGTTCCAGCTCCAGATAAGTAGTAACAGGATTTTTTCTCTCCCAGTGGCCAAGCTGCCACAGTGCAGCACAGGAAACACAGTCCAGCTACACGTCCCAGCCCCCAAGGCCTTGAGGGACTTGGCCCGCAGCCCCTGTTCTGGTGACTCACATGTATATGGAGATGAATATTCACCAAAGATAAATACCCAGGGCTCCCAATAGGAAAATAAAAATGTGTCTGCAAAGCTGATTACAGAAATGCTGAGGACATTGCATTTTTGCTATTCCACCAAAAATTCTGAAGCAGCCCTAGTTAAATAGGTGGGTTTCTTTTGTCCATAATGGAAGTGCTCACAGTGTAGTTGTCTGTGCTGGTTAATCACAGAATGGTTGAGGTTGGAAGGGACCTCTAGAGATGATCCAGTCCAACCCCTGCTCCAGCAGGGACACCCAGAGCACGGGGCATAGGGCGGCATCTAGGCTGGTTTTGAAGACCCCCAAAGAACGATACAATCACTATGAGTTTCTTATGAGTTGTGGACAGAGAGGCACATGGAGTGTGTGATCTATCTCAGGCTATGGAAGACCTCTGAAGCAGTTGAGATGAACTGAACCTGGGAGGGCTTCATTCTTCCCAGTGATGCAGGGCCCATCAAGTGACAGTACTTGCAAAATCCACTCTAGCTGTTCAAGAAATAAGATGGCAGATTGCAGATTTGACCTGGTTAATGCCTTCTTTTTCCACCATGTTCAGACTAAGCACTTGCTGGTCATGATTATTTCAAAACGATTCTAACTATCTAGTATTGCAGCTGTAATAGTATTGCAATAAGCTGTAGCTCAGAAATTCCTCCAGGTTAGCTGAAATGTGCTTTCCACCAGCATCAGGTAGGGATATGTCTCCTTCCCTTGCTTTTTGTTTGCGAGGAAGGGTGGAAGGGGAGCAAACCACATCTTTTGCAATTCCAGCCTTTACAGTCTCCACTTGTGTCAGGGTTCCCGTATGACTTTCTTATAGTACACTGGGATCTTATGGACTGGGAGATCTTGTTTCACACACATCTGTCTTTCTGGAACCCACATCACCACAACAGCAAACACTTGCTTTTAGTGACCTCCCGTGCCAATACTTCTGGCCCATTGGGAAGGGAAAGGATTTTCCTCACTTGGCAGGTGAACCTCTAGACTGTGTCTCATATTCCATCTTACGAGCGCCAAGGCTTGTAGAACACGCATTATGAAGGCAGCAGTTTTAAGGCCCCAGGAGCATCAGTCAGTGTTATTAAACCTTAGGTGTTTTTTTTTCCTTTCCAACACTGTGTTTCAGCCTGTGGTCTGGGTACCTTTGGGAGTGTGTGGAGGACTTCCAAGAGGTCCATGAAAAGCTACGAGCAGAAGCAGGCCTGTTGTCAGTCCATTTAATCACTATACAAGGATCCATACCTCTTCTGGAAAATGAGGGGAAGGGTTGCAAGTTGAAAACTATTGAAAATAGCAGCTCTATAATGTTACATGCAGCAGTTTTCCTATGTGCTTGGATGCATGAAAGGTCAGAGGGTAAATTAATGAAACGTAGCTTGGTACTTAGCACATTTGCAGTGACAACTGCAAAGGGCTCCAATAAACATTTTGTTCAGTCTCCCTTGTTTGCACAAAATAACAAGACCTACCTCAGAGTACTGGCTAGTACTGGCAGGAATTAGGAAAATCTCTAGGAAGGTGAGAGGCTTGAATTGGGCAGGAAAAAATGTGACACTTAACACATCTATTGGGGAATGTTACCACCCTCCGAATACTGAGTGGAAAAGCAACAGCGTTCCACACATCTCTCCTTAATCTTCTGTGGTGTGTGGGGTCTGCTGAGCATTTCTTTGTAAAAGGGGAGTGCTAGCAACAAGCAAGCTGAGCAAAGGAGGACGAGAGAGAGGACAGAGCTCCAAGCTGGATGCACAAAGCGCAGGGATGGTGCAGAAAGAAATGCAAGGTTAGACTGACAAATCCATGGGGGTTTCACACTCAGAGAGGGTTACTGCTGCTTCACTCTCTGCTTCCTGTTGGATTTCCACATAGGGTTCAGAGCATCCTAATGAGAGGCAGACAGATATAAGTTCATGGTTCTAGCACAAACAATATTTGCTTTAAAAAAAAACCTGTATTGACTTTGAGGACGGGCGGTTTCTTATTCCTAGAAAGAGCTGCAACTCAAATCAAGACCATCTACAGTTCCCAAGGGCTTTGTCGTACTGTTCAGCCACGCTGAGGAACCATAAGTGGGTTTTTACCATAAATGAGTGTTGAGAAACATGTTCCTTATTTAGGTTGGTTCATGTGCCCACGTTCTTTTTTCGGCTTCCTTGTTAGTCAACAGAATTTCTGTTGACACAAGAGGGAACGGGAAGTAAATATTTCCAGTGGGCAAGGACAAACCATCAGAAGCTCAGAGCTTCAAAACTACAAACCTATTTTGGGGCTTTGAAAAACAAAATGTTTACCTTTGCAAGCTTGTTTTGCCTGTAATTTAAACTCATTTGCTCTCTCATGCCACTGAAGGAGATTACATTTCAAAAACAAACAGCTTTTCTAGGGAGGCAATTTGTGTATGAAAGAAGCCTGACAAAAGCAAAGCAGCCTCAGATCAGTGCAAAGGTTTTGTGAGTGTCCTTCCATGAGAGTTCCTAATGTTTCTTGTTTTATTTATGTGAGTTTGTATTTATTTATTTTGCCACCTCTTCATTTCCTCTCCCTTTTAATTTATTGTGCTGCTGTTAACTTCTATGTGTTTGTTTTGCTTTTTGCCTTGGGATTGTACTTTCTGTTTAGAAAACATGAATGCAATAATATGGGACATTAACTTGATTTATTGGCATTGTCAAAGAATTTAGATGATTTTGAACTGTAAGGTAAAGACATTTGAGAGGGCAAATATTTATGTATGCTAATGCTTGGATGACCCTGAATTATTCCTCTTCAGACTTGCCTTTTTTTGTCAATCTCATTTTGACACTTAAAACAGAGTCAGGTTCAGAGACTGGGTACTGTGCATACAGGTGAATAAAGGTCTTGTTTGTATTACAGCAACAGCCAAATAACTGATAATGTTACGGAGGTTTGCTTTTTGAGTCATGAGCTACACATGGAAAGAGGAAAAGTTGAGCTTTTCACCGTAACTTTTCATGTTCTGACAGTTGTGTGCTTGATTTCTCAGCATTATGGTTATCTGCTAACCCAGAAAGAACAGGAATGAGGGGTTGGAGCTGCAGTGAGATTAGTTTGTACTGTCCCTGAAAGTAAATAGTCTTTTAAAATAGAAAACAATTTGAATGCAGAATTTTAAACAGTGGCTTAAATCAATTTTTTATTTATTAAAGAATAGGAATATTTCTAAGTCTCCAATATTCCATTTTTAACCTTTGTAGGGTATTTTTGCATTTATTGTAGCTTCTGAGGAGTTAGACTTCCTTCCTTAATCTATTTAGAAAGATTTTTTGAACATATCACTAGGAGAAAATGAAGGGTGGGCCATTTTTGAATACAGTATTTCAGTGCCAGACCCATGTCCCATGGAAATCTGTGGCTACAGTCTCACCTCCTACATTAAAAGTTGGTCTGGATTTGTCGTGGGTCTGAATCAAAAACCTCCTGAAATCATTCTGAGTGTTCCCCTTGACTCTTGTTGTCTTTGGCCTGTGTCCAGTGGATGGGGAGCCAGTTGACTTGTATTTCTGACCCCAACTTGTTTTTATTTATTGTGAGTGGACACTGGCTGCTTCTTTGTTGTCTAAAATATACTGTCTGCCCTTGAACTTTGGCATTTTGCTTCCAAGAAGATGATTTAGGCTTTGTCTGCAGTTTGCCAAACCAGCAGGCTACATCATATTTTTGGACTTCCTACAGACCACGAGTGGCTAATCCCCTACCTGACTTTGGAGAGGCACAGAAAGGAAAAGGTGAAAAATAAACACGAGGACCTATAAAATGCAAGTATCGATCGACAAGGTCACAGATTTGGTGATTGCCTCTGCTGATGTGTTCAATTAACAGCCTTGTCAGGGAGAACCTGGCCTTGGTTGCCCAACCTTAACTTTGCTTAAGTTGATAGTCCTCCGTATCCAACAGTGGGATAGAACAGATTCCTTTGCTTTGTTGGTTTTGGCCTACCGTGTCTCTTTATGAGGAAAATGGTCAAAGTAAAGTGCTTCCTCTGTGTATTTTGACAGGAAACAGTACTAATATGCTTTCCTTTTGTCGTATGCCTTGCTCTTTTCTCCCAGTGTTGTTTAAATATTTTCAGTGCAATGACATATTTATTAACCCCCCACTCTCTGCATGGGGCGGGCCTTTGATTGGCCCATCTGTAAAGACTCTCGGTTAAGGTGGTTTTCTCGGCGAGAGTTAATAATATTACTTCTATCCACGTAAAACTCTGAGACAATCTCTTTAAAAATGGGGCACATTTATCTAAAACAGCTGGTTAAGAGAGCGCGAGGGCCCAGCTAGAGTCGGCAGGGTCGGGGGTCAGGGTTAACACCAATCTCTGTGGAACTTTGAAGCTGACATTTTACAGATTATATGTGTCTCGG
>JAVCKT010004890.1:4956-24478 GCA_032273925.1 Rhynchotus rufescens
TTAAGGTTTGAGAAGCATCTTATTTTTTTCAGCATGAAGATTAATTACAGTGATTTTATATTCATATGTATGGATGCCCATAAAAACTGGGTTTATGATGATTTATAGTGCAGTACAACATACAGAAGTTATCACAGAAAACAAGAACTGGTTTATAAAAATGAATTTTCAATCTGAAAACTGAAAACACAAATCTAGCAAGCAGAATATTTCCTATTATGAGTTAGAAGAGGAGTTCATGTCATGGAAGCTTAACAACACGGAGGTAATTCCTATAAAAAGAAGATCAACTTTGGGAGTTCTATTAAAGTATTTTTTTTCCTCTGGTGCTTCTGAAAATCTCACTGCATGCCATTAGCTACAACTTTGCAAGGACCAATCCTATTAGGTCTCTCCAGTAAGTGCTCAGAACCTCCACTGAAAGATTGGCTCTCCCTTCTCAGAAGATGGATCAAGGTTTTCCTAGTTAAGCTGCATTCATCATATTTTAAATTCAGTATCATTACTGCTTGGGTTGCATAAAGTTTCTTGAATATTTCACAATAAAAAAGAAAAATCATATATATACATCTGTTTCCAGGAGTAAAAGAGGTGAGTGGGAGCTGTGTGGCAAGGTAGCACACATCAGTCAGCTATCTAAAGGCCAAATCATTTTTAGGGTGCTTTCCTAAAGAACTGGTCAGACAGACAGCATTATTAATGAAGTGGTGGCTGAAGACTTTGAGAAAGTGTGCTCGGCTCTGAGCTCACGGTGATGTGTGTTGTCGTGTGCCCCTCTAACCATATAAGAACTTAAGAGCTTTTTGGGGATAAAAGGAGGGAATACTAATGTAAAGTTCAGTGAGAGACAGAGCTAGGAACAAGGAAAAGTCTTTGAGGTTCGGCCTCGTGCTTGTTAGGGGAACTGAGGCTGTGAAGACAAATGAAGACATGAAACTGGATAGGAATTGGTGAGGAACTTCACTAGGAAAGGTTCAGCAAGGAATTGTGCCTGGAAAAACACAATTTCCTGTGTTAAACTATTAACTGGAATTCACTGGCTAAAGTATTGCAATTTTGGAGAATATTTCAAAAGAATAATCACCTAAATATTGTAATGCTTGGTGTTCCAGGTGAATACATAAGATATTTTCCCCACCTCCGAGGCTACTCATTTCTAAAGCGGTCCCACGCTCCAGCAACAGCAATTTCACCCCACACTGTATTTAGTAAATTGCACTAAAGTGCATGAAACCTCCCCAGAATCTGCAAATGTGGCCATATATCTAAAGGCAACTGTTACGTATGGATCATTATCTATTCTATTGCTCAATATCTCCCATTCATGACCATGTCATCACAGTAAAAATGAAGTTGTTTTGCATTTATATGCCAAGTAAGATGTTCCGGAATGTATAAAATACAAATATTTCCATAAACATAATTTGGTATTCATAAAGCAGGTTATATCATTCATATAATGTCTTTAAACCAAACAAAATATACATCTGGAGATTTAAACAGTTCCACAAGGTCCCAGTAATTTTGTCTGAATGAGTTATTTCCTGAATCTACATATTATTTTCTTCTAGGCTGTGTGCTAATGCCTGCAACTGAAATATCTGAGAGGCTTCATCATCCCTGTAAAGTTTGTACTAACTGGTTCAGGAAAACATGAGGTTGGGCACAAGTTTTTCTGAAGCTCGAGATGGAGAGCACAACTGCTTGTATGTATCATGTAGCATCTAGTCCTTATCGTGTGCAAATCCAACCAGCTCATCATGGGGTAAAGCATTTCTGTAATATGCATCTCCTAAACCCCTTTTTCTCTCTCATTCTTCACAATAACGGTCCAAACACTGACTGTGCAGGCAACAGGATGCAGGATATGTGCAGGATGGCAGTCAAGTGGCCTATTAGTTTTGCACTCCCCCTACTTAAAGACAAAAAAAGAGAATTCCATCTAGTTTTCACACAGAAAAATTGATGGTGGAGGAAGAAGCCAGCGTTTTCATCTATTTTTCTGTCTGAGGTTTAAATATCAAGCAATATTTAATAATAAAAGACCAGATTCTGTAACCTTTAGCTTGTTGTGTAAGAGCTTGAATTCTCTGAAGTGTGTCAAGCAGCTCAGAATAGAAGTTGTAGAGTCAGGCATAGAATAGTAAAATGCTAACTATAATTCAGAATAAAGAAAATCAGAGATGATACATCTGTCTCTAAAGAAAGACATTTTCTGGCATTTTAATAAAACAGCTCATCATGGTGCTGTTTTGTAATACTTCCAAAATCTGATTCTTTTCCTCAAAGAAAAATTTGACATTATCTTCTGCCATAGCTCATTAGACTTAGCTGTGACGTGAAGGAAAGCAGTCACACATGAGTAATGCATCATCAATAACAGATGAAGAGAGGTTATTGGTGGTATCTAGCTTTATAAAAAGATTTTGTGGGTAAGTGAACATATATTTAATCTCTATTAACTTTTTTCCCTACAATTTAGAGTATAAGCTGCACTGTCACTGCAATACTAAGACATCATTTATCATAAAAGGAACAAAAGACCAAGGCACTACTTAAAGAGAGTGAAAGAGTTTGGAAGCATTTCATGCTTTCAGCCTCATTATTCTGACTCCTCCTTCTCTCGGTTATTTCTGTATATTCTGTGTTACACTGTGCATCTGTCCAATGGCACATCTAGTCTGAAGGCCAGGATTTAATATAATAATTCATACTAAAACATAAATTTCTTTCTCAGCTCCAAGCTTTTCCTGAGTTTTCATAGCAGTTTTACTAAATAGGTGAAGCTATGTCATTTATCCTCAGAATCAACGCATTCAAGCCCAGTGGCTATGTATTTGAAAAACAATACTTATTTTCCTGTCTTTAGTGCTTTTCTCCAGAGGCCTCAGAGCATTTCTCAAATAATAATTAACAACATCCTAATCAGACTCATTTTTATTCTCATTTTACCAGTAGAAACACAGAAATGCTGACTGCTTTCTGAAACCTTATAATAAGCCTGAGCTAAGGCCAGAACCTGTCATTGCAGATGTCCAAGCACTACGCTTTCCACAGAAGAGTTTTTGCACACTATTACATGTGTTTTATATCAGTCTGTGACTTGCTTGGCACAATTTCCTAAGCTCGTAATTTTCTAGGCAAAATGAGGCAGAGCACTGAAATCTCTCTGGATTTTGTGTCTAGCCATAGACATGCAAAGTATTTATTCGTGTGTTGACATGATAGTTTTCTATTTAGGTTATGAGAACTCCTTGTTCTCTTCTGCATCTTCAATTTTTCCACATCTCATCAATGCAAGAGAAATGGAACATGAGCATTTTAATGGGGAATACATGCAAGGGCCACAGTGCTGCCTGGGTCCTCAACAGAGGAGCTCAATCACAGCTCTTGTTCTCAAAGCAGACACCAACCTAAACATGTTACACGTGCTTAATTTTTAATATCCTGGTACATAGGAATATAGGCTCGGTGTGTTTCCTGGGGTCTGAAAAGCCCATGGCATTCAGCTTTATTCCCACAGTTCACCCACATCTTACACAGCCTGCTAAAATCAAAAACACAGTCTCTAGATCTGTTATAACCTTGTCTTTGCCAACCATCTTGGAAATGTCCATAAACAAGATATTAAAAATCTATTTGAAGAATGAATGCAAAATATAAGGGTTTCCTCCACGCTACCCATGGATTAGTGTATGAGAAGGACAATTCTTGTACGTGCAAAAGGACATATAAAAGGAATAAAACTTATTAGGAAATAAAGTGTGTTTTAGATGGAGTCAGCTGTTGAAACCTTTGTTTTTCTGAAGGAATTAGAGAGAAGGATAAAAGAACTCCATAATTTGTAAGACAGTTCAAGAATTTCATCCATATCCAATGTACTCCATCCATCCACTAATAGTGTTGTTGTTGCTCAGAGCCTCTCCCCTCTGTAGAATCATTTCATTTTTAATGGAATAAATACATAAATTTAAAATATGAAAGATTCCCTGTAGCCATTAGCTGACTATTGACAATGTCCATATATTCTCCATGAAACATGGAGAAAAACGGTAGGCTTACCTACCCTAGCATTCACAGGTCAATGGCAGAATAAAACAAGAATAAAATGGAATTTGGAAACTGAAAACAAATTTCTAATCTACAAAAAGGCTTTTAAGTTTACTTTGGGTTAATTATTCTCTTTTCATGGGATTTCTGCTTTCATATCCTCATAGACAGTAAGAAGACAATAAGAAGCAAAAAATAGAGACCTGGAACCGCTGACCTGTGTCTCCTCTGTGTCTTGGGGTCCTCTGCACTGGAGATGCAAGTCCTGCAGACTTTGTGGGTCACCTACTGTAGATACAGAATTGCTACCTCATGTAGAACCCTCACAAGATAAAGGGAATTTTTTTCTAAGGGTCATAGCTTGTTACAAAGGTTATTTAGACCTGAAGCATCTGTAGAAAAAAAAAAAAAGAAACTGTTATAAAATTCTTGTTCTCTTGTTTTAGAGTGTTTTAAGTTAGGGAAGAGCAAGATCCACCCTCTCTGCTTGTAGGGAGCAAGATGGGCTTGCAGCCCTCTCGTTAAGTACCTAAATTAAGCAGAAAGTGAGAGCACAAGTGAGTGGAAGCTGCAGAATCAAAGATGCAGCCTGGGACATCATAAGAAGTTACTCTGCTGATGAGACACTCCTAAGTAGGAAATTGTCATGGAGACAACATCCAAGCAAAGAGAAAGTAAATAATACATTAGAAATAAGATAGTGGGGGAAAAGGGGGATTTTTTTTTTAAATTAAGTACTCTTGCTGGTTTTCTTGGCTAATTAGCATCCCTTCTTAGTGGTTTAAGTAACTGCTCATTTAGATCAGTGAATGATTGCTCTGAGATTAGGGTGTGGGAAAAATCTTTCTGTTGGGAATAATCTACTTATGCTACTGTTTATTTGAAGCAGTGATAAACATAGAGATTTTCCTTCCATATGTGCCAAGTGTAAGAGAAAGCAGAATGATTAATGAATCCTTGCATTTTGCCAATAAATTACTAACTTCAGACACAAATTTATAGTTTTCATTACTATAAGACATCACAAAAAGTCATAACTAATTTAAGCCAGTTTCATTGCAAGTTATTCTTTTTTTTTTTTGAGAGAGAGAGAGAATGTTTATATTATTTCCATTTGATCTGCTGGGAATGACATTTTGCACACCATTATTTATAATCTACAAAAATTAATTATGCTTCTAATTAACAGCATGCAAATAAATTATTGCTCAAGGAGTTATTTATTCAGTTGTAAAGCAGGAGCTTTAAAACTGTATATAAACACATTTTAATCATGCTTTTAGGGGTTTCTTTTTTTTCCCTCTCTCTCTCTCCTTTTCTTTTTACTTATTCATTTTTTTGAGGTTCATTGGAGTTTGGCGTTGGTGAAACTTTTCAGCTGCTCATAATTATTTGTTCCTCCCTGAACAAGTGGATGAACCACTTGCTGCACCAACGTATCCTGCAGAGACTTCCCTCCACCTGCCTCTGCAGAGCTCCGTGTCCAGGGCAGCTCCTTTGCTTTCCATGGAGGAAGAGAAAATCTAGATGAACCTCTCCAGGTCCCTGTTGGCAAGTCTGGGCCTGTGTCCTCTCTTTTTCCCAGTGGTTGTCATGCAAGTCATGTTGAAAACATAATGAAACTATCAAAGGTATGCTGGGCATTTTAATAGGGAAGTCTAATGAATAGTTATTAGTAATGAAGAGCCACAAAATAGATTAACATATCTCCTTTCTAATAAAATGTAACCTAAAGGAGATGGATAGTGATACTCACCAACCTCAGCAGTGGATTTAAAATTGAATTATACGGGAGAAAAAACAGCTCTGTTCTGATTTCAAAATTATGTTGATCTACTGCAATGATCCATCACGAGCAGAACAGTAGGTGAAACAATAATAAATCACTGTTATTTATAAAGCAGCAAATCATAAGAAGTGTCACAAGAAGAAACAACTCATTTTCACTTCAGGTTATAATTAGATATCTATTACATTTTATTTTTGCACAGGTATATCAGTAGTATGGTAATTCATAATCCATCTCACAGCTTCAAAATAAATGCAAAGTGAGCTAGAAAACTCTCTTCCCTAGTGAATTCAATGTGTGCATTAAGTAACTGCAATAAGTGTAGAGTACAAGTGATATACAGAATATTTTGTTTGTGACCATATTTTAAAGATGTAGGCAATTTTTCACAAATGGCTTTTGAATTAAAGAAAAATTTTCATGCTCCAAAACATACATTTACTAGATTTTTTGAGGAGCATTTTTTTTTTCTTTCACTTAAGGAAGGAATTCAGCTATTTTAATTTTTCCCTTTTCTCCTTTTCTTCCCACTTTGAGAAACCCTGTTCAAAAGACTGTGCTGCAAGGGTTGTGTTGCTAGAAAGCAGCAACTGCAATATATACCTGTTCCCATCACTGGCCTTTATTATGATAAGGATTAGAGAGTCTTAGTTATATTTACACAGAGTTTTGCCTCCAAAGTGGAGTGAAGTCATGCAGCTTGTTCTTCACAAATAAATACTTAAAAATAAAATGCACAAGATTAGTTTGGATGTAGAGACATTGAGTTTATTTATTTATTGACATACTGAAAAGGAAGCTGCAGGAAGCCAGATCCAAGTATCTAGGACCAAGACCAGCATATTCCTATTTTAACTTAATATATGGAGGCTCAGGCTTTCTGATGCACAGGAACCACTGTCCACAAAACGAGGCCATTTCTGGACCATGGGCTAGGAAACATGAAGGTTCATCAATTAGCATCAACAAGCATCAGAAGAATCAGTTGCCCTGCAGAATTCTTAAGCCAGTTGCTGGTGGGGTCTCTTTTCCAATGGAAAGGACATTCTGCCCCAAACCTCACACAATTTCAGGGTTAAGCACTCGCTGCTCCCTGCAAATCCAGTGCCGTTCCCCTGCCGCAGAAGAGAATCCAGCCCCCGTGTCGGCTCGGTGGAGACATCTGTCTGATAAATAGCTCATTTTGCAATCACTATCATATAATTTAGTATTTTGACAGGTGCATAAACTTAACATGAGCTTTATATAAATATTAAACAGCCTTTCTAAAAATGAAAGCTCTGAAATGAACACAGCTCCCTAGGTCTGCCTTAATAATTATTCTGCAGGAAGGTTCTTCTGAGAAGGAAAGGGGAAAAGAAGATTTCTCTAGTGAGAAAGTATTGGAGTAATTTGGTTATATTGGATTTGAGTTTCATGACTATCAGTTTCAGGTGCTATCAACTGGTACCGGTAATGATGGTTTTGTATCAAGCCTCGCTTTTCTTCCTTTTGTTGTTGGGTTTTTTTTCTTCTTCTTCTAAACAGTTTAGAATTATCTCTTTTTCACTGCTCTGAAGGGAGATGTTTACAATAAATCGGCGAGGATATCATCGAATGCGATCAAGCTCGAGTGAACACACAAGAAGGATTTTGGAAGGCAAACACACGATAAAATTAATGAAGATGTCACAGCCCGATGCTGTGTTTTTTTCCTATTCTATGAGACGATTTAGAGAGATTGATAGAACTGAAACCTGTTATTAAACTTGTTTTTGTAAAAAAAAAAATTAAAAAAAAGGTTTGTTTTTTTGGTAAGTTTGTTTTTGGTTTTCTGTCTTTAAGTACAGTCTTAAATTAGGCTTTTAGGAGGCCAATCTTTTGTTGTAATAAAACATCTGAAAAATAGTGGTCTTACTATTCTTTAGGTCGTTCCTGATAACGACAGTTAATAGTTGTACCTTAAGTTTGTTGTGTTCACCAGTTACAGCCAGTCTTCTGAATACAACCATGTAAAGTGTTTCTAACTTTCCACCTATGACAAGGAGTACACAACTTCTCAGCAGCTAACTTGGAGTCAAATTCAAGTTTAAGAACATTTACCATCAGTTTTTGGGAAAAGGAAATTTGTTCCTTGTGGCTACTATGGCAAATCAACTTTAATTCCTACAAACGTTTATTTGAATATTTCTATATGATGCTGATGTGGCTCTACCTTATATGCATAAATTCTCAAATCACTCATCATTATTTTACAAGAATAATTCAAAGTAATTAGAGTATTTGTATATGTGAAATAACTTTCAAAGACAGATTTTTTTCCTCTAAGGCAAGAACTCCCCAAATGTTTAGCAGTAATTTTTAAAGACCTGTCTGAATTTCATGGACAGGTTTTATCATGTGTGATTTCCATTCCATTTTCTTCATCTCTGTTATAGCATAAAATTTCATCAAGTGTAAATGTCAGATCTTTTCTTTATTATTTGCTAATGTCATAAAAAGCTGAATTGTTTGCTTAGTTAAAGGGCTTACTGAGCATTGACTTTTCTTTATTTGTATTTTACTACCAAAAGGATTTTAAAAAATAAAATAAAAAAAATCATCTCATGTGAAATGTGATTTAAATAACAGAGCAAGTTTTGCCATTATCATAAATGTATAAAGTGCTTTGTGAGTAATAAAATGGATCATGGATTCAGGATAATTCAAACTGAAATGTTATGTTCAGTATCAAGATTAGATTACATTAATGTCGTTCATTTTAAATGGTTTAAAGGCCATCAGATGCATGCGAAAAGGATCTGTATCATAACTTAGAATAAATAGACTGAGACATTTGTTTATAATGTCAGTGCTAAACAAATCTATTACTATATTTCTCCATGTAACATTATGATACAGTTGTTATTAAGCAAACAGAGCATGAAGATAAATTATAGCTTTAATTATAAACATTACCTTTGCATATTTATTAATTTATAATGAAACAATGCTCACTAACCTGGGGTTATTTATATTTGCTAACATTTTAATTAACTTTCCTTTATTTGCGGTGCTCCTTGCTGCTGCTGGGCATACCCAGCTAACCACTTACCACTGGTTAGCTAACCTGGCCCACTGCATCTTACCTGTGCAGCCACGCAGTGGTGTTATGGCTTGATGTGCTATGAGGTGCATATGAAAATCAAAGCTAACAGCTGATGGGAAAATCTCTATAAACTCACTCCTACTTAGACTGCCTCACTTCCTTTCAAATTACATCCATCTGTCCACGTTCCTGGCCATAATTCAAAGAAAAAAACTGCTTACCCAGAAACGGCTCCATCCGACGATATGCCCTTGGTTCAATATAGCTCGCTTTCATTCCTAAAGTGATTTGGAGAGAAAACTCCTTCAAGGATTCCCTGTTTATTATAGCTCAATAATGAGCAGATAATGGGCTGCATGGAGGAATTAGGGGCATATTACAGGCCCAAATTTTTCTTTGCCTGGTTGAAGAGTATCAGAGGAAGAGAAACTGCTGAAGTTTCAAATCCGTACATGAGTTTCAAATCCCGTCCAGCTAGGAAACAGCAAAGCAGGCTTACCCAAGAAGTTACTGCTGTACGATGAACCTCTTTATAACTTTCCATCAGCCAAGCAAACCTGAGGCTGAAGGACGAGTCAGCCACCTTGCTGGGGCCCACCTGAGCACAGCTGCTTGTGAGGCACAGGCTTCACCTGCTCCAGGACCTGGATCGGGAAGAAAAAACAAATAAATAAACCAAATAAACAAAAAAAAAAGCACTACACACCTATGAGGATATTCAACTTAAAGAGGTTTGTCTAAAGCTTATGTATTGTTGGTGAAATGGATATTAAGACATTCCTACAAAATTGTTGTTAAAGTTTCTTTCCCAGAACTCAGTTTCTCAGATGTAACTTAGTCCTTTGATGTTTTTAGCTCAAGATTTTTGTTTTATTTTAGGAAATATCCTTTTTTTTTTTTCTTTTTGTACTGCAATGCCTCAGAATGAAGTAGGTTGTTTTAACATCTGTCTGAATTGCAAAGAGCTGCAGTCACTTTTCTTATTGCCACACCCAATAGCAAATCTGTTTTCACTTTTATGTAGGACAACCTAAAATTCCATGTCCTGAAATCATATACATTGTACTGAGTTGCAGTCACCAGAATGGGAGTTGTGTGTTATATGTAAGCTGCCTCTTTTGCAAACCCTTATCAATAATCCCATCTAAGAGCAGCTGAAACTCTTTAGTGAGCTCACATGTTAATTTTTGATAATCATCACTGTCTAATTATTCCAACTCGTTATTCATTATGACTACAGAAACCTTTGCTATCATCTCCCTTGACCTCTATAGTTTTATTATTCTTTAAATCATTTACAGCATGTCTCTTGCCATAGCTCAAATTGTCATTAACCTTAGTGATATCATCAAACACTTTATGAAGTTCTTCATCCAAAACTTTGAAAAAGGTCAAGAGTACTATACAGGAGAACTAAAAGTAAGGGATTTTGTCCAGGTAAAACATCTCTAGTGGTGGCCTTTTGAAAAAGGTAAAAAAGTTAAGGTTATATATGAATGATAAAGTAAGAATCATCATTCTTCCCTCAGAAGAATATTATGTTAGTCCTTGCCCAAGATGGCAGTATTTTTAATGATATCCAATTAAACTCAATAAACCAATTAGCATTAACTCTCAAGGTAATTGAGTCTCCGGGCTTGACAAGGATCCTACTTTGCCCAATACAGGTGGCACCCATGTCTTATTGGGCTCATACTCCCTTTCCTTGGAAGAGAAGAAACATCTTGCTGGGGCCAAGCTTTGCAAAACTTTGCTGTTTCAGCCCTTCTTGACAAAATGCAGGAGAAAATGCAATCTAGCCATGCAGAAAATAAAGTGGGAAGTGCCAAGTTAATGAGATTTTACTTTGTATAGAGGGGAAAGGCAGATGGAGCAGAAACAGAGCCATCCATACATGCTGCACCTGGGGAACCACAGAGTCGTGGGGCTCCTGCTTCCACCTCAGACAATGAGTTTGGGAATTCTTATGCCATATTTATTTATCTTCCAATATTCCCAAAAATCCTATTTTGGGATAAATATCTTACACAAATGCAAAAGACCAAGTGAAAAATCATTTGGGTTCATTCCAGTAACTACTTTACAAAACCCATAATACACTCTTAAACACCTCAAAAAGTGAGGGAGCAGTAAGCAGCTATAGAATTCAATGAGTCTAGCTACAATCTCAAGGAAAAACCATTTTCTTCAGGATTTTTTTTTAGCCTAGCTTTCTGCAGAATCATTCCCTTAATCTATACCCATGCAGTTTTATTAAAAAGAAAAGAATCATCTAATTGCAATAATCTCGATATTTTCAGGTAGATGAAAACTGCACAAGAGAGTAATTTGCTATACAAAATTTTCTCTACACAAATCTATATCTTCATACCCAATATTAACTGGAGTCTGGAAAATGATGGTCTCCATTTATTATTACATCACATAAATTTGCTTCTGATTTCATTCACCATTGATCCCCAGTTTAGTTATATTTTCTTAAGTACTTCACTGTGCCGAATATCTTCATTGTTCACATCCAAAAACCCAAAGAGAATTTGAGAAGACGTAACACTAATTCTGTTGTGACACATTTAACGCCGCTCTAGAGATGACAGTTTAAAAAAGTAAAGCTGTTTCCAGCAGGAATGTTTCCAGCACGTCTCAACTGCAGGACTTGATTAAAGACCTAACAGGTCTCATTCTTGCAGTGGCGAATGCCACCTATTTGGGATGACAGAAGAGATGGCAAGTGATAGGATGAGGTTTGTGCTTGGGAGCCAAGCAACATCTAGGACTAAATCTTGCTGGATACTGGCAGACTTCCTCTTAACTTTCCCAGCACGTACTAAAACCACTGTGCCATGGGTAGCGTGTGTGTAATCTTGACACAGCAATTGAATCAGGCCTGCCATGGCACCTCAGCTGGTATTAAATATGCAAGATACAGCCACAGTCAATTCCATCTTTAGGTGATTTACCCACTTCACCAAAACAAGGCAAACATTAAAAAATGTTATCCTGTAAACACAATTAAGTTGAATTGTATTTCTCTGGGTTTTCCTGACACCAAATAAAGCTCAGAAACTGAACATGGAACAAGAAAACACGTTGGTCCTCATCGTACCTGCCCAGTCTCCTCCGTGGCAATGGAAGCATCCTTGCTGGTACAGCTGCAAAGCTCTCCGCCTCCTTCCCACTTCCTTGCTCCTGCTCCTTCTCCAGCAGCAGGTGATCTTTGGTGTTTCCTCTGCCCCCTTCCTCCTACAGCTTAGCTGCATTTGGCATTTGCCCAAAAGGCTGCAGCATCTCTCAAGACATTTAATGAGCTTTATCAATTCCTCTTTTTTCATTTACTCGTTTCCTCCGGTAGTTTTAAATCAGTTGTTCTCTCCCACAGAGCAGAGGTCCTGACTAGACAGACCCTTGACCACAGCAGTGCTAACACAGGCGCGCGCTCCGCACTAGAGCCCAAATAGCTGGCACTTCCCAGGAACAGAGAGCTGGAAAACTAACAAGCCTGGACTTAAGGCCACTAGGTAAATAATGTGATACGTGAGGAGCCTCTGTGCCCACAAAGCCTGTCCCTATGGACACGGGTAGAGCTGGAGAGGGAGAAGTGATTCCCAGTGCCCAGAAGTGATGCTCCTCTTCCAAAAGGCGTTGATTTCTCTTTCCTCACACTATTTTCTATAACTTATTTTAAATAAAAGGAAGGGTGCTGTGCTTATCCATCAGATTCCTAGAAGATTATTGGAAAGCAGAGAGATGCAGATGCTGTCGTGGCCTTTTCCATTCACCCCTCAGAGGATCCACCAGGTGTGACACTTGCCTTGGACAGTTCTTCATCTACCTTCTATGACACATTTGAATTAAAATTTTTGGATAATATAGACAAATACCAAGGACTGGCTATCAAATACTGTGGAGAGGTAGTAGTTATTTTACCAAGCATACCAGTTCTCTGATTTTCTGAGAAAATTCATTGGGGATAAATACCTTCAGGCTTTGTGGTTTATTTAAGATCTTATAAAAGAAGAGAATACACAGCATGAGTGGGGTTTTCCTCAGTAATCCAATCAATTTTCACCACTGGAGAAAAAATAATAAAACTGAACTATAATCAGCAGAACAACCTCCATTTTATACAACAGTATTGTCCTACACTGTTTTAAGCTTGTTATTGCTGCAACAATAGCCACTGTTGCTAAATTGTTTTCTGGGTATCTGAGAGAAATTGCTGGATAATTATGTAATCTAAAGATGCTACAAGAAATTTGAGAGAGAGAATTCACTGCCTGCTAAATTACACCACTCAGGAAATATATCTGGAGTGACAAAAGATAATTCATTTGTAGTTTATTGGAGTAAATTTAAAGTTGTAAGCTAGGTAACCAGTCTTATTTACCATTGAAATTACATGTTCTTCTGCTTTAATCCACCATCTCTGGATCTGCACTTGCAGGCAAAGACAAAAAAAAAAAGCCCTTTAGAAGTATGAGATTTGCAACTATTGGCAAGCATCTTCAAAAACCCCTGTCTAGGGGGGAAAAAAAAAACAAAATAGAAGCGCACACACACACAGGCATGGGGTGGGGAGTGACCTTAGAAACTGGACCAGGTGACCAGTCAAGGCACCTTTTCACCTTAAATTTACATTATTATTTTTGAGCCTTTATGCTCATTATTCAGCTATTACATTTTAAATCGGGCTTGCTGCTAGATTCAGATATATCATAGGATCAGCTTTCAGCTCTCCATTTCACAGCATTTCACAGCTTCAATTTTGAGATTTCACTCATCATAGTCACGTGACACATCTTACCTTAGGCTAGTCTAACCCATAACACAATCTCCACTTTCATGGACAGACCCATAGTGTCAATGGGAGTATTGTACAAGGAGTAGTACGAGAACAGGTTCTTAAATCAGGCTTATTCCACTGCAAAATAGCTTCTTCCTAGGTAAAAAAAATAAAAAAAAATCAAGCCTTGATGACAATGAATATTATCTCAGCTTGAGGACAATGACAATTTTGCCATAGTTCTCAGTAAAATCCAGATTTCAGTACAGTCCTCATTTTCATTCTGATTTTCCTTCTTATTTGTGTAATTCAACATGAAACATATTCACTCAACACAGTTCATATTATTTTTACAAAGAAATCTTTCACTGCTGCCATTCCATAGAAACGCCCTAATCACAACTTAGCACATAAATTGTGGGAGCATTAACGTAAGAACGTTTTTTCCTCTCTGGTTCCATCTTCAGTTTGACTTTGATTGGAGTGGGATCGCCAGCAGACTTGGATGGTTTACAAGCTGTCCCCAAAATCCTGAATGATGTGTTTCTTGCTGAGTCTTTGCCCCCCGGGATCCGCCAAACAGGCATCACACTAATCCAGTATTGAACTAGTCAAGCATGTGGGAGTTGGAGCTGTCAGGAACTGTAAGAATCACACATAAGAAACCCCAGCTTTTCTCTTTTCTCACTCAGTTCATATATATAACTACATTTATCAATATGGTGTGTGTTCATCTCACCACTAGCCTATTTTCATTTCTTTGCTCTGAAGAGGCCACTGTAATCCATCTAAATAATTCTAATAGTCCCCAAATGTTCACTTTTGAAAGTGCCTCTGTGCAGGAAAAAAAAGCTTTCAAAATTCATGTGAAACATGAACAGAGGAATAGGTGAGTGAAACTAGACACATCCCGATGTGGTCAGACTTGCACCAAAGCCCGAATAGTTCCTCAGAATAACCGTATGAGCCTCCTTTTCCCCTGTGCAGTTTCAGTGTTACCTCAGAAATAAGGAGATGACTTAGAAATCCCAAGTTTTAGGAAATTTTTAACAATCAAAAATTTCTCCTAACTTTAAAGTCAGGAGAATGAAGTGGCTCCAGGAGCTCTCTGCAGGTCCTGGTGCTCCTGCCCAGGCTGTGAAGGAAATGGCACTACCTGGGTTAAACAGAGCCCTGCGTCTAGTCCCAAGAGTCCCGCATAAAGCTCTGCACAACTCCTCCAAAATTCTCAACAGAGGTTTACTCCTAGTTTACAGGAGTAAACGCATAGTCCTAGTTTACAGGAGTATGACACATACATCCCCCAAAAGATTAAGAATCAAAGAGGACAAACTTTCTTCACAGTTCTGTCACACCATCAGTGGTGAAAAATCCCAACTTGAGATCTCTGTAACAAAGTAGGCACTATCTATTTCAAGAAAATGCTTTTGTCATTTATTATGTCATAAGCAAAAGAGTAAAATAAACTGTTTATTATCATATATAAAATGCTTTTGACCAGCCAAGTGAAAAACTAATTTCATTTTCTCATTGCACTGCCTCGGGCATCCTTTAACGTCAATTCTTATTACAGACAAAGAAGGGAAATTAAAATGATCAGTTACAGTGGAAGAAAAATATTTGTTTCAGAATTTTAAAAAGTAAGACTAATAGGGACTGAACCTGTTAATCACTCCTGGTAATTACCATTAATTTCATAAGAAATGGAAGAAGGATCCTAGGGATCTATCCTTTAACGCCCCAGAAGGAACTCTCCTGTGTGGAAGTATTAAGGCATCTAGAGAAAAAAAAAAGAATTCTTGAAATAGTAAAATCAGGGAGTCTCTGCAGAGACTGCTAGGTCTCAGTGCACTCGGATAGCAGAGTTAGCTATATAGAGGCTCCCTGAAGGAGAATTAGAGGCATTTTTCTTGCTTCTAGGTGGAACTCGCTGTTTTCCTTTGGGTATGATTAAACCAGCTTTGCCATCCCAGTTGCATTTACTCCTTAATGTCTTCTGTCTTAGAGAGCATCAGGCTGCCACTCTTTTCTCTTTCCTGGACAAAATAAAACCAAACAAACAAAAAAACCCCACACCCATGAACAAATCAAGGGCAGCCCAGCCCTGGTCCCACCACCAGGGAGCCACATGGACAACGCTAGTGAGACCATTAAAAGAAATGAACCTGCACTTACCAGCATCTCATGTTGCACTGTGGCTCTTCTCCAGGTAGGAAGCTCTTTTGAATATCCACAGCCAGAAAATCCACAAGCTACCAGAGGTAGCAAGACCAAAACATTTTATATTTGCTTTTTTTCCCCTCTCTTACAAAGATTCAGAGAGTGCTGTCTAGCTCATTGCCACTGCCAAGACGACGCTGTAGCAAAACATTTAATCATTTTGGTTGCTACAAGACTTGGCACGTGCTCTTGGGCTTGGCAGGAGAGAAGACCTTCATGGAGGCAACACCAGCTCCCTGCAAGAGGGTAGCACAGACCTTGTGCTTCCTGCAGCTACCTTCTGCCAGGGCAAGAAGGTGTGATACGACAAGGCAGCAACACAGGGAACAAAACACGCTTCATGCCTTTTTAATCTAGTTTTAATGCATTTTCCATCATTTTCCCAAGTTGCTCCAGGAATACAGATCCAGGAATACAGGCTGTTTGACATAGCCCTGACAGTGGAACCATCCTTTTCCTTCTCTGACATCCTCTTTCTACCCAATCCCCTTGACATGGGCAGGAAGGATGGGTTTAAAATAATGACAGGGCACTGCCTTAAATGGCTTTCACTCTCTTCCACAACAAAGACCCCAAGGAAGCTCATGCAAATATATGAGTTTTTAATTCACCTATGTATTGACCAATCGCCTTAAGATAGTGAAGTGGGTGAGAGATGGGAGAAGGACGGCAGAAGCACATGTTGGGAGAGCAGGCAGCTTGGTCCTTGTCTAGGATCAGCCCCAGGGGATCAATCCAGGCATAGCCATTGAGATCAGATTAGAAATTCTCCAACTCTGCTGGAAAGTTTAATCCTCAGAAGAATTCACTGCCAGCACATCCTCCAGGATAGCTGTACTGCGAGTCCTGCCTGGGATGCAGCAGAGAAGCGGGTTATTGCAACTGGGACAGCCTCATCCTCACTTCTTGTACTGTGATGGAGTTGCTACCACTTCTGGAGACCAGGTCAGGCCATAGCAGCCCAAAGATGAAGTCTGTAGGTGCCTGATAACAGTTATGTCTGCAATATTAAACACAAAGCAAAGATTTACACCTTCAGAATTGAGCCTTAGCCAGATGTTTTTCTTTTGGGCCCTCAGTTTTCTCACTACTTGAAATATTTTCTGGCAGGTGCTCGAGTGATCAGCATAAAAAGCTAACTTACCATCCATCTCCTTTCTAAGTGACATGTTGATTTAGGACTGCATGGCACACGGGCTATAACATGACTGAACCCTTCTTAATTATTCTCTTATGCAACTCTATACATTATCGTTAGCTGTTTCTTTGCCAGACTAACATTGCGATTGCACCAAGTACCCTTCACTTTAATTTTGCCTGATAAAATCCAGAAGAACTTTAATGTTATTATTAAGCTGTTGAATCCTAATGTAATTCATCCCAAAACCAGACAGCAGCAAATAGCTCCTGCATGGGGATGATGAGCACAGCCTGCTGCTAATGTGCTCCCAGGAACCTGCCTGCTAAAGGCATGCGATGGTATTAGGAAACAGCATAGGCTTTCAGTAAATAAAAGCAGCAATATAACAAATTAAAGATGCAAGGGAGTGTAGAATAGCATTTTCAGAAAGCAAGAAAGGGTTAAAACAGAAAGCACTCACTACACAGCAGTAAAGGCAATATTTTGAGAGCACCTATTATTCTTGTGAATATTCTCAGGAGGCTAAGGAGGCTTTATATCACAGATAATTAAATGCAAGCTCTTTACTATTATATCCGTTGTATTCTAGAGAGCAGTAGGTTATAGGGCAATAGACTGAAATTAGATTTTAGCAGAACATGTGTCCTGACCTTTCTTTAAAGCAGATCTATTTACTTTATAATGCAGTTCATCTTGTAGGAACTGATGTACTCATAGCCAGTGTAAAGGTTAAGACATATGCGACTCTTAAACCTTCTTGCTTCTACCTCTAACATAATTCTCTTTGTTTATATTGTGCAAAGAGATATTTTAAATACCCAGGACTGAAAAATTTCTTGGAGGTCACATTAATTTCCGCTTGCCTAATGTTTATACATGCAGTGGGGCAAATATGCCTCTAAATTGCAAATCTAATGGGCCTGATCTTCCCCATGTAAATCAGAATAGCTCCAATGAATCAAGTAGTCAAGCCAATGAAATTGCACTGATTTATATCTAGGTACCTAACTTAGAGCTTAAATGGATTAACGCCAGATTTACATGATTGTAAGTGCTAAGATCTTGGCCTCATGTACTTTGATGCATTATGGGCCAGACTGCACAACCCTTATGTCAGTCTATAACTTGCATGACTAAGTACTTGCTGACGTGGCTGTGGGCTGCACAATCTGGCTCTGTATTACACAGATGTAAACAAGGAACCTCGAGAAAGTTAATAAGTGGCTTTGATGATATCATAAATAAACACGTCATGACACTTAAGTAGCTTTAATGGTATCAGAGCCACAAGAGATATGTGCAGTCATATATTACAGATACCCTGTGTTATGGTCTTCAAACATAATAGATGAGAACTGGTACAACTATATTGTACCCCAAACTGGGATACCACTTGATTTGTGGGGGAAGAAAAGCATGAAATAGGACAACAGCAGACAATGCAATGCAAATAGGAGGCTCAGCACCTTCCTTACTGCAGCCTGTTGATAGCTCAGAGTTGCTTTGTTTTTCCTTTGGCTTGCAACCTTGTTTGCTTTCCCTTGCTCTTATTTTCTCCTCACTTCATTTATTTTCATAGCAAGACCTTCTCCTTCTGAGCACTACCTTTCTTTGCTATGCTTAAGTCTAAATATTAATACTGACAGTAACAGAACACTAATATATCTATATGATGTCTATCATGTGTGTGCACACACATGAGTACTCACAAATGCACACATGCTTAACAGTCATTAATATACATATAATAAGAAATTCTGGTACTCAGTCCACAGTGCAGACTAATTTATAAGGACCACATCCATTACTTAAGCAGGGACAGCATCCAAAGACTCAAAGCAGTTAGCACTTAAGTGATCTCTCAAAACACATGCATGCTCATACAGCTATTACCATGTAGTGGCCTGGCAATGCTTCATACTCCAGCATCCCACAGCCCTCTAGGACCTGCACAAACTTGCTCCCATAACACGTCACTCACTCGGGGCAAGAGACCACAGAATTAGCTCCTTGAGCCCGTCTGGAGCTCATAGCCACTGAGCAATACATAACTCATCACAGCCCAGCAGGCAGGTCCCACTCTGCTAAAAGTACCATGAATGGGAAAATACAAATGAACTAGGGGAAAAAAAAAATGACTTCCTGTGCAACCATTTAGATAATGATCTAGTTTGGTAATATGTAGAATTATTTGATGTGCCAATTGACCACAACAAGAGGAGTGATGAATGGCACCTGTGCAACTTGTCAAATATCATAAGAAACATAATTATAAAATGAGGCTTTTAAGAAAGAAACTAGGGGAGAATAAAGCAACTAAGGAAACACCAAATTAGGCATCCTGAAGGTGCTTCAGAACTTCTCAAATCTTCCATAGTAGGTTTTGTCATATACCAAGAGCAAGTCATTTCCCCAAAACTACTCTTGCTAATGGCATGCTCAAGGATGGAGCCTCATGGGGCAGGAGAAAAC
>JAVCKT010004892.1:9605-41746 GCA_032273925.1 Rhynchotus rufescens
ATAGGGTATGTGCATCTTGAGCAGTGGATCAGCTGTCTCCGATACTGGACACCCTCTCCAAGCAGGGAGATGGGGTGCTGAAGGACATGAATGGTAACACTGGCAAGTAGAGCCTCATCTCATTTCTACCAGCTAAGCATAAACCCACTCTATTCAAGTGAGCTGTAAAGCCCACTCCAGACTGTCCAGAAAACAAAATAAGAATGCAGCACTTTCTCTGGGTAAATAACTAGCAATTCCTGAGGAAATGGGTCCCAGATTTCCCTATGAATTGGGGCCTTAAGTTCTGACATAGGGAGCTATTCATGGAGGAAATTCTAATTGAGTCAGGTTGTGCTTTTTCCACAAATTGTTTACCCTCTGTCTGGGTCTCTGCTGGAGTCCTGAAGGCACCTGTGTGGCACCCAGGTGCTGTGGTGGACGGGCAGATTTAGGTGAGTACTCTTTGCCTGCACAAGTCAGATACAAAGGATAAGAAACAGGTCCATGGTCCATAAGAGGGACAGATCATATGGTCACCATCTGGGACTCGGGGATGGCTCTGTACGCAGACATAGCAATTGCCATGCCTTGCTGTGTTTCCACAACAGCAACCGAAGATGGTGACACGGAGGAAATTAATGCCACTGCCCACTCATTTCCTGATTCTTTGTTTTACATGCTCCAGTGTTTTTAAAAACAGAGCGCGCAACATAAGGAGTCTGGAGTCTCATCCCTGACAGGTATGGATTGAACCGAATGCACTTACGCTGGAGTAATCCAGTTTAAAAGGAAACAATAGGCCCTGCACTTTATGCTGAAATTCTCTCATGAAACATTTCCCAGAAATATCAAAGAATATTACAGTTCTTTGGGAGCAGGGACTGCCTCATGCTGTGTGTGAACGGTGTCCAACACAACGGGGCTTGCTCTTGGCAGAGCCCTGTAGGAGCTACAGCAATACATGTAATAACATCTGACTACACCTCCAAGACATGGTGCAGGGAAGTACGTCGTGTTAGCGCCGTTGAGTGCCTGTCTAGCCTGTGATTTAGAGGCGCCCCTCCCTCAGCGTTCAAAGGAAGAAGTGAAATCTTCCCAGGGAAGAAGGATTCTGACCTCCTCGTCGCAGGGTCCCTGTATTGGCTGCAAGGGAAGAGCAGGAATGGGGCCACTTAGAATCAGTTCCTCAGTTCGTCTCCCCGGCCTTTGGCAAGTCGCTTAATTACTCGGTGCTGCAATTGCTCGATTGCCATAATTCTTCCCGTCTTTCCCGTAGTGGGGTGGGGATGGATGGAAGGGAAGCAAATTCTTCCTACATTTATGATTAGAGAGTGCTTTGAAGAACTCCGGTTAAAGGGCAAAGGGACAGGAATAGACCATATTTACCTGGCTTTTCCAGCAGTTACGGGGGGACTGATGCTTGTTCCCTGCCTTCAGTGGTAACTTGTTAAGGAAACAGTTGCTTAAGGTAATGTTTTCCAAAGCATTTAAGTGAGACTTCCAAATCCCTTTTGAAGTGAAGGAATCTCAGCCATTACATTCAAAAATACTCCCGAGTCCCCAGGACATTTGGCAGAACAAATTAGGCACCAATTTTCCCCTCATGAAGAATAAGAAACTACAGATCCATCAACTGACCCAAGGAATATAACACCCATATTAGTAAAATGTAGAAAACATGCATCTCGTAACTGGAATGTCACTAAGCAGAAGAGATTTCCCTTTACTGTAAAGATCGTATCGAAACCCTCAGCAGACTTGTCTGATTCACTAGCCATGAAATCTTGGTCTTATCCTTTGATCTTTCTTCAGATACTACTTCGTGGAGCATAAGGCAGACTTCCTTGGCTTCCCTCCAGCTCGGAGAGACTGAGAGGGTTTCTGTGCTTCCCTAGGCTAATTAGCCACTTGCAGGACCCCAGAGAGGTGTAATCCAGTTTTTCATGGCCGCGCTCATTCCTGGAGCAGCCTGGATCCTGCTCTTTGCTTTGACACTGTGACTTGCAAGGCTGTCAGTCACATTTGGAATCTCCAAAATAAAATAAGCTTCCAGCAGATCTAGTTCTAGTAAATGCCCAGTTCTACTGGGCTAGGTAAGAAGGCTGCTTGATACCGAGGTATTAGCTAGGATGGATGCTCAAAGGGTTAACCTTTTTCTTCTTAATTGCCTAGTCGCTCCACAGGCTGCACATTGCTGTCTCGGGAATGGAAGAGGGAAGGGCAGAGAGACTCTCTGTGGGAAGATTTGCATTCCATCCCCTGCACATCCACCACAAGGAGATTTTCCTGCCTCTGTCTCAGTTATATTGCTTTCTTGCTGTATATCTCATTCTCAAGGAAAAGACCTTGCTGAGTCAGTTTGAATCCTCTTCTGTTGAGTCACCCTCCAGTTCTAAATTAAAAGACCAGTAATTGAATTGTGAGTATGTGAAGACTGAGACGACTGCTGCCTCATGTCCCCAGCATGAGCTTCTCCTCGTACATGTGAAAAGATAAGCTTGAGTTAGGCCCCAAACTGTTGTGCTGGGAGTTCTGCCTCCCCACATGGAAGGGTCCCCCAGTCCAACATAAACTCTGCTGGATGCTGCATGGGGAACCAAAGGCTGGTTGGAAAAGCCACCACCTGACACCAGGTACAAGCCCCAAGAGGTGGGTGCTCGCTGAGGAGGGTCCCTTCCTGCAGCTCCTAAGCAAGGCGAACATGGCCAGCCTGCTTTTGACCAGATCATTAGGCAAATCTGAGATGAGTCCAAATCATTTGGCAAATCTGGAGTGACCAGGCAGCTCTGAGGTCAACCTGGGAAGTCAATCTGCAGTGAGGATCAGGTCTGATGAGGGCAAGTGGTCAGACACAGCCCAGTGGTCAGGCAGGTAGAGATAAGGTAGATCCAAGGTCAAACCACAAGATCAGCCTGTAGGCCAATGTCTGGATCAACAATATCTGCATCATGGCTTGGCCTGGCTGTGGCTTCGCTGGAGACAGAAATTCCTACCAGGCTGGGACAGCTGGCCCAGTCTGAGCAGAAATGGGGCTCTGCGCCCATAGGCAGAGGGTGATATAGAGGTCCCAGGTGAGGCTAGTTGGGGCCATTAGAGTTTTTTGGTGCTTTTCTCCTCTGAGTTTGATCTGGGAGGAATATCAGGGCCATCTTCCTCTACAAAGTTTCAGAGTCTTGCCCTGCAATGGAGAAGTGCCAAGAAGATGGTGTCATTAATCAACGAACTTCAATTGCGAGACGTGCACCTCTCACAGGGATGGCAGTCACATTGCTCCTCCAGGTACCAGCCTCTGCTTTTCACATGAGGAGATTCTTGTATTTTCCTCTAACATGTTTCTTAGCATTTCCTTCAGAAGTCCTGTGAGATTAAACATCTTATAAAATGCATTTGTCTCACGGATGATCCAACTTGCTGGGGTGTGTGACTACATATTTTTAATTTTTTTTAATAATTTTCCTTTTTTTTTTTTTTTTTTTTTTTTTTTTTTTTTTTTTTTGTCCTGGACCTAGTAAGCTGCCTGTCCTATCACTGATTATGCTAAAGAGCTCCTGAGGTTGATTTGAAGGCTCTGTTTCCATGTGAGTCTCCCAGTTGCCACCTCAAGACCCAACATGTTTACTGCAGTTGCCTCTAGGAGAAGCCACCGCTTCTGTATCAGGCAGGGGGTGAGAGCAGGAGATGAGGTGAGGGGCACGCTACAAAGGAACACACAAAAATGAGAAAAAGCAGCTCTGTCTGCTGATTCTGCAGCTTTTTGGCATTGGGACTGACATCTCCATGGGGCACAGAAGTCTGTCTATAGCTTCTCGTGGGCACCTACCACTTGGTTTCATACATTCTTTCCCCAAATACAAAATAAATTGACCCATGAAGGAAGAGTTCACTGCAGGGGGCCAGCTCCCTGTTTGCTATGTTGATAACTTTCCCTCACTGATGTGTGTATTAGTCACCCTTGCTGCTTCATTGCTGATCTGAAAGACAGAGGTTAAAGAACTGCAAAAGCAGGGTTGAAGTCATCATGGTGCCGGACTGAAGCTGGTACTTGGGAGCTGCTGGGAGAGATATTTTTGCTTTGCTTTTATCAGGAAAGGGATCCCCTGCGAGCAGTAACTTGCAGCCTTTTCTCGGACATCAGTCTGATGCAAGGGCCCAAACCACAAGCCAATGTACATGAACAAGATGGAAACTGGAGGCAACGTGTATCTGCAGCCCTCTTTTTCTCCACTTTTCCCTGTCCCTCTGAATCTCAGTGGGTCCTAGATTTTTCCATAAACCAGCCTGAAGCACTGCAAGGGCCTCTGTTATTGCAGCACCATGTGTGCACATGAGTCAACACATGAGCTAAGATCTGTTTTATTGTGTCTGTAAGCAGGCAGGTGTGCTAAGCTGCCCCATTCCACCTACCACATCATGTGTATATCATGCATGAGCTAGGCATATACCCTGTCACCTTGTAGATGTGTAGGGGCCTCTTGTGCTTACTGCTGAGAATATGATTTGGCACCATGTGAGGCATTAAAAAATACAGACAGACCTTGCCCTAAAGAGCTTGCACTCTAAATGTCAGGCGGAAAAAAGACAGGATGCGCTGTGGTGAGGAAGATTTGCGAGGTGTTTGTAATTTAAATAGGAAAAAACCCTAAATATGCTTCATAGGAAAAGAGTGTGCCCTTATTTGTTTTCAAGGAGACTCTAGACAAGAAAAGGCAGCAGTTTTGTGACAGTTTGCTGGGGGAGAGGTTTCTTTAAACACCTGTGGAGAGATTGGGGAGGAGGAAATGGGTGTTTGTGTTTGTGTGGTCTAGAGCAGTGTCTGGGAGATCTTCAGCCCAGGCTATGGAGGACACCTGTACCGACTTTGTTGCTCCTTGAACTCTTCCCAGTGGCTCTGCCGTGTTTGTCTTCCCCCACATCTAATCCCTGTCTTGTGTTGTGTTTTATGCTTTTAATGAAAGGGTAGAGGCAGCAAAGCCAAGCTCCTGTGCTGTGGCCATGGGAGAGGAGCGATTTACTGCTGTCTTTCCTGTGATGCCACAGAGAAAAGTCTCAGAGGAGTGAGCACAGCAGCAACCCCCATCCTCAGCACTCATGAAATGAAGGACTGGGATCTCTTGCACATACCAAGACTCTAAGCAAGAGGCTGGGATGGAAGTCAGAAATAATTCAGCGATAAAGCAAGAACAGCAGCTGCATCTCCTGATCCTTCCATCCTGGCCTTTTCCAGCTGTCTATAGCAAGGCTGCTGAGTTTGAGTGATCACTGCAGAGAACAGGCTGCTTCCAAGGAGCTGGAACAGCCTGAACTGCTTATGGTAGGATGTGTCTCTTGCAGAGATCTGTCCAGGTCCGAGCAGGGATCAGTTTGAGGAATGTATATATAGTGTATATAGCAAGTCATGTATATTATTTCTATTTGTATTCATGTCTTCTGCCCTTAAAAGTGCAATTTGGTCCCGTGAGCTTTAATTTCTTTTTGAAAATAGTACTTAGGAATGGTTTTGATACTTTTCAAGATACTTTTAAAGCAATTCATAAAACTCTTTGCATGATTAACCAAAATTAATCTTCATTTGTGCCTTTGTTTGAAGATCAGCTTTAACATAATCAATATTCTGTGTGTTTTTGTTTCTTCAGTCTGTTCAAATCCATTTATCCAAGGGAATTATTCACTCCACTTCTGCATTTAAGGTAGAAATGGACATAATCAATTCCACAAACTATAAGAAATTGGAAGAACTAGGACTCTGAAAATGGAAAATTGCATCACTTCCAAATTCAAGATTTTTGAAGTACATGCACTTCACTTAATCTTTCAGTGTTTAATATATGACTCTTTCTTGTAAAACAATCCTTATTCAGCCTTTAGTAAAATGTCAGTTCTTCAATGTTGGTTTTAAAGCCTGCTTCCCCTCCTGCCTCCCCCCATAAAAAAGTGACTATATAAGGTGAAAATAATTTCTTTTCTGCGGAAATCAAAATGTGAAATCAGGTATGAGAGCAGACATGTGCTACCGAACAAAATCCTGGGCATTGTTTTTGGCATGATGTGTTTTTGGATGAGCTAAACTTATAAGGAAGTAATTTGCTATCAATGTTTCATTGCAATTTACTCTCTCAAGAAATCATCATGTCATAAACTTTGCTAGGTACAGGATCAGGTTGTTCTAATGTTGAGATTGTATCGTAAGAAACAGTTTGCCCGTTGTGAAATAAATTCAAGAAGCATTTAATGACTGCAAGTGCCTCCGTCATGCCCATCTTTGTCATCCTTAACAAACCTAAAAACTGCAACTGGGCAATTCTCAGCTATTGTAAAAAGGAGCATCTAAGAGCTTTCAACTCCAAGTCAGACAGATAATCATCGTGTGGGGACGTGCCTCAACACTTCTGGGCATTGAAGGTTGACAAAATGATAAACCTCCTTGTAATTCTGAAACTCCTGGCAGCTAAGGAGAAGTGATTGAGAACTTGCGTTACACAACCCCTGAGATCAACTGATTATTCGATCAAACACTTATTTATAAAGTATTTCGCTGTGTTTTGCAGAAGATGAGCTAGGCAATTAGCTGGAAGGAAAATAAGCAGTCTCATTTTTCATTAATTTGCAGGCAGAGTGGTGCCTCCAAAAGTTAATGTTAGTCTTAATAGCTGCTTGTGAATGACAAAGTTCAAACCATTTGAATTTTTTGATTCTTTTTACATTTTCAGATATTTTCATACAGTTTCACTGATGACTTGCAATAGCAAGAAAACATACTTTTTTTTTCATTACAGTACAGCTGAGAGGGAAAATGACTATCAAGAACACTTCATTATTGTCGTATTTGAAATAGAAATTTGCATATGTGAAGTAATGTTAGTGCAAGTCATCTGTAGATATTCTTTTAAAAATATATATATTTTTTTCAGTTTAGCCACTCGATTCTGCTTTGAAATTTGTAATTTAGTTGTTGAGAAAGCAGAAGTTTGTTGTTGTGTGTGAGCGGATGAGCCTGGATCTGACATGAGGTAGGCAGGGGCCATGAGACAGGCTGCATGGGATGCAGCTCCAGTTAAGTCACTCACAGTGTCCCTGTAGGAGTGAATACCCACATCAAGTCTGAAGTTGTTCACAGTTCTGCCGCGCTTTAGCAGCTCTCTCAAGCAGTAAACACGATGTAGGAGTTTACTCCACCCTGTCTCAGTTCACCCATGAAATTCCCACTCACTTCTTGCCCTACACTCAAATGGGACCATTTCCCTATTAATTTCCACCATATAGTTGTGCTTCCAGCTCTGTGGTACTGTGGTACCTGGAGCACAGCAGCAATGTGATCTGGAATAGCTTTTCCTGAGGAACAGAGAGATTGCTCTGCGCTGGAGCAATCTCCATTTAAGCTCAAAAAAAAAAAAAAGCTTTCAAATTCCCTGGAATAACATCTGAGTTTTACCCATTGAGTTATTCATCATGGATGTCTAATCAGATTCATGGTTTTGTGTGGGGCTTTTTTGCTTCCTTTTGTTTTTCTTTCTCTCTTGCAGCTGCTAAAAATCAAAGGATAGTAAAAAGAAGCTGCAAGCAGGGAGTTGTGTCAAGCTTCAGTGTTTGAAACAGGGCAAACTGGCTGGGGGGAGAGGTGTAAAATGGGAGCAAGTGTGATAATTGTAAGGTTTGTGCAAGACAGGCAGAAATTCCTTGGGGGCAGGGGTAAAGTCATCATCACATTAGGTGAGTAATCTGTTGTGATTTCTTTTTTTTTCTTTTCTGATGTGAAATAGAGTGAAAAATGGTGGGGATAATTTTTTCCTTCTAATTTATTGGAAATTCAAATGACTCTGTTTTGCTTAACTTATTTTGTGTCTGTTTTACTTGGAATATGCTCTGAACAAAAGTGGCTTTTCTGTCTCCTGCTTCCATAGATTTAGCTTTTTGCCTCACTCTTCCTGAACATGCTGAAAGAAGAGTTTGGGTGAAAAATAGCCATAACATTTCTGATAGTTAATGCAGAACACACAGAATTCCTCCCTTTGAAGCCAGTGGTGATAAACTTCCTCCTAAACTTCTCAGAGCTGCTCAAGAGGTTCTGCTCATGGGGGTTATGTTCAGACTTTTCTTCCTAGGGTCACTCTTCTCATCAGGGTGCTTGGATCTTACACACATGGAGAGACATTGAACCCAAGGATTCATCCAGCAGCAAACTCATCATTCCTTCTTGTTAGCTTTCTGTCCATCAAAGGATTCGAGTTATTTGTAGACTAACTTCTGACATCTCTTGGTTTGTAGCTAAGCAGCACATTGTGGTCAGTGAAGAACCGGGCTTCAGTGTTCAAGAAGAAGGTGGTGGGTGACCCACGTGCTTCAGGTGGACGGACAGTGACCTCTGCGCCAACCCTTGCTGTTCAGAGCTGAAGAAGTCCAGTGAGCCTGTGTCCAGTTCTGATTTTTGGGTAGAAATCAGATGATGTGGTTTAGGGCTGAGTTTGTGTTTAATTAGGAGATTATCTCCATCTGAAATGGAGCCGCTTTGAAGTTGGATCAAGACTCCCACAAAACCCTGCAAAATGGGAATGTACGGGTTTCATTCCGCAGGTATTTGCTGTGGGATGAAAGGCCCAGCTTGGCCACCACAGCCGGACCTCTTTTTGGTGCGTGTTTCCATCTGCAGGCTGCTCTGATCCATTTGCTCAGCGGGTCGCGTGGAATCCCGTTAGCTGATGCGGGAATCTCCCGGCTCCTTTCCCTTAGTGAATATGAGCGTGGTGAGCGCCTGGCAGCGCGTCACGACACGAGCTGCCTGGCACAGTAGCGGTCCCCTGTGTAGCAGTGTCTTAGGAGTAAGATGCTTAATTATAATTAACATCGTAATTGGAAGGAGTGAGTGCTAATGGATGCGCACCCAGAAGAAGCCGCGTTGCAAACTTGCCCATGGAGTGGCTGCCCTTCGAACCAAGCAGAGGGTTCCTATCTACTAACCAGGCATTTCCAGTAGCAAAAACCTAAATGGATGAAATGCAAGTTAAAAAAAAAAAAAAAAAAAAAAAAGTAGCAGTATATTAAGGAACATTAACAAGGAAAGAACATGTTGTAAAGGCCGGCAGATAAGAGCGGTAAGAACTGTTCTCGTCGCGTCTCGGCGGCGGCACAGTGTGTCCCACCAGCTGCAGCTGCAGCTTGGTGCCAGCATATAGGGAGGGCATCAGCTCTTCATGTGAAATACTAGGTGTTTAGATCAGGAACATTTTTCCACAGCGCGGGGTTGTCAGGTGACGGCAGAAGCCTGGGCTTGGGCTCTGCTCCCCGCCGCGCTGCCTTGCTAGAGGCCACGAGTGCTACCTAGTGCTGTGCCTCGGAACTGCTCGTGCCTCCTTCCCTGCACTTTGTACCGGAAAAGCTGATTTTTACCATTTTTTCTTTAGCATGAGAAGCGGTTACTGCACACACAGGCTGCTTGGCCCTGAGCTTCCGCAAAGAGCAGCCTCTTCCCCGGGAGGAGCAGCTCTCCTGGCTGCCCGGCGAGCTGGGCTGCCTGCACTGACAAACTGCATCCCCGTGGAGGGTTTGCTGCAAGAACGTCCCTTTCCCTGCCGTGGCAGAGAGAAGGAGCCTAAAAATGAATGACTGCAGTTTATAACATGATGCTGCCTTAGTGTGTTATTGCAAATGACAACCAGTTCTGCAGGATAGGAGATTGTTCTTGTTTTTTTAATACATCCATGATTGTCTGGCGAAGAATAACCACAGTTCTTAAACTCATGCTTTGGAATACACAGAGAAATAGACTATTTAAAACATCTGCGTTTGTGTTCAGACCAGTTCTCTGAAGGGCATAATCTGTGTTTTGAGCTCTCCTCTTCTGGTAACTTATAATAAAAACAGAAGCCAGATCCTTAGCTTCCTTTATTTGCACTAATTTATTACTAACACAGAAATCACTTCATTCCTTTGTACAGTAGGGATGGTTTCTTCTCCCTTTACCCTTCATAAGAAGAGAATCTTACCCTGAGAGATACTTTTCCTGAAACCCATGAGACTTGGCTACTCTTAGAATTAACGTGATAGTGTCAGTCTGACTGAGGGACCCTGCAGTTCCCTCCAAATCCAGAGACTGAATAAGCTCCACGCTAGGCCAGGCTCCACTCATTGTGTTTATTCGACGGGCAATAACCCCTTTATTGAACCCAGCACACTCACTGATGATCCACCCTTCAGCAAACAGGCCTGGAATAATCACCTGCTATTTATTCAACAGCCAGTTGCTGGCTTTGGGGAAAGAGTCAGTTTACATAGGTCCAAATTACAATTAATCCATTTTGCAATGGTTATTTACCAAAGGCCAAGAAATTTCTATTGGTTAGAGGTGAGGATGAGAGACCAGGCATGGGTGTGTAATACTTGATTCTGCCACTGACTTGCTTAATGTCCTTGGGCAAATCACTTAGCTGCTGCATCCTTTTATTTACTCTCTTGTAAAATGGGTATAATAATAGCCCGGTGCCACAAAGCTTAATTCCTCTTTGTAAAGCACTTTGGCCTCTCAGGCAAGGAGCTGCACAAACTAAACCAGAGCTAGTCTGTTGACCCTAAAAGAAGGAAATACGTGTGGCTGCTCACCTCGGGGAATGCCTGGACAGAGCTGCGTTTTAGGCCAGGGAAGTATATTTCATTTAAGATTAAAGAACACCTTCCTCCTCCTCCACACTGCACCGAATGTCAGAGCTTCATAGTGCTCTTAAGTGCAAAGCTGGATTTTCTTCTGCGTGCCCTTCGTCGGCGGCCTGGGTGCCTCCCCTTCGTAGCAATTCCACTGCCCACTGAGGAGGCTCCTTCACCTTCTGCTGGAGCATCCGCCTCCCCCTACTTGTCTCATCTCCTCCCTCCCCTTTTCCTGCTCCCCTTTAGAAAACCTCTTCCGAAAGAGGCCTCGGTTTGTAATAAGTTACTCTAATTGAATTTTTTTCTTTTTGTATTGGTATGCACAGGTTATCTTTAAATGATTTACTGATGTACTGCCAAGCACTACTCATTTACCCTCCTTCTTGCTGCTCTCTTTGTGTATAGATTCCACTAACGATACCAGCAAACAGTGTTTTATAGAGTGCGCAGTGCGTTTCTGCAAGGAAATTCCCAAATGGAGAGCAGGAGAGGGGCTGTTCTTTGGGAGACACCGCGGTCCAGTCTCATCGGTTCGGGCACTGCATCTCACCAGGCCTTGGTGGAGACCTTCAACCACAAACCCTACCCACCTCTGTCCCCAGGAGGGTAAAGGGGAGCCTGTTCAATATTGGTTTTTTTCCCCCTGCCTTTTTCTTTCTCCTTTTTTTTTCTTCCTGTGATCGTTGAGCCACTGCGACGTGAATTTATGTGTGTAATCATCTGTGTTGTAATTGGCAGCCTGGCATATGAGTCACTAACCAAATTAACTGAAGTTTCCTTTGGGGAAAAATGTAATCAGTTACTACACTCAGATACATTGCAACAAATTAACTCTTACTGTTTGCAGGGTTTTAGAGCTAGCCTGCAGAGCAAGCCCTGCTCCAACCCCAACAGCAGCCAAAGAGAGAAGGATGAGAATCCCCCCAGGCGCTGGGGGATCTGGGGGCATCTTCTCAAGCAGTTTTTGGAAGAGTCATCGCAGTATTGTCCACCCAAAGACTTCAAAAACTGCACATTGATTCCATCACATGTCATGAGACTGAACTTAAAGGTAGTAGGATGGAAAAGGATGTGTTTTGTTTGTCCGTTGAGCCTTTAGAACTGCATTCTGCAAGCTTTTACTTGCAAACGCCACTTATCAGAAATTTACTTTCTTTGGAAATGAAAGCTGAGTTTTTCACCCAACCACTCAAGGAACTGGGGCTTTAAGAAAAACCCCAGTGTTGCAGAGCTCAGCGTTAGCTGGTGAGCACAGCATCACAATGCTCAACTGTGTGTGTGTTTGTGGGGCTTTGCTCACCGTACTGAAATCTACTCAGAGCTCAGACCTAAGCAGCACTGTGGAAATAATTCAATTTTTGTTTGTTTGTTTGCTTTTTTTTTTTCGTTTTGCTGTCTGAAGCAAAAGAATAGGAGGAAAATACTTCGAGTCAAATATTTTATTTGATCTGAAATGAAACACGCATTTTTGAAGTTTGTTTACTTTAGAAAGAAAGACCGATGGCTTACTTGAAAATAAAATGTCTTCACCTCCTTAAGCCTTTTCCCCTCTCAGTCTGGTAAATCGTTCTAATTGATCTGGATCTGCAGTTATCAGCAAATAAAATATTCTGCTAAAGCAATGGACACGAGCTTTGGTGGTGTCTCCTGCGTCAGCCTGAACTTGGTCACTTCAAACAGAAATGACGTGTGGTGCCTGACGGAGGAGAGCAAAGGAAGGCTGTTTGGAGAAGATAACTACAACAGGCAAAAATCTATAACTCAGGCATAAAAAACGTACTCATTGGAGAATGTCCTGAAAGTGCTGGGGGTATAACCACAAGATTAAAAACTCTTGGCCCATTCCTGTTCCCGCTGAAGTCAATCAGCTGGCGCAGTGCAACTTGTCAAGATAAATTATGACATGTGCTGAATGGCAGCCTTTTATTTTAACCTCAAACTCCCTTTGAAAGGACTCTATGAAAAGAGGATTTTTTTTCTTTCCACTTGGTGTTCCCGCATGAATATTGCACAAGCACCTCAGCACCACTGTGGCTCTTTGAATTCTGGCTGTGCTAGTGTTACCTTTTACTTTATCTATTTTTTTTCTTCATATATTTATTCCAATAAATAGAACAATCTATTCCTCCAATTGGAAGAATGCAAAATTCAATTTATCTCACAGAACAGCTAAAATGAATTCAGGCAGAAAGGGGGTGGTAGAAGATTTAGGTTCTGACTGCAAGTTTTTGACTGGAGCCATTTGTCATTTAGCCTCGCAGAGCAGAGCAATGAAGGTTTTATAGTGTGAGGCTTTGGAGTGACAGAGCGGCCCGCGATTTCACACTGCTGTGTCAGGATTTCCTGCTCCAGGACTTTGGAAGCTTCCTATACAAATACCTACCTGGTGGAGAGGGCAGTTGGGTTGGACATGAACTTCCCATGCTGTTTTGCACTGAGTGTGAGATTCCCTGCCCGGTGTTGAGGGTGAGCACGGGGCACGTGAGTGATGGTGGCTGGAGACAGTGGGTGCACAGGAGGTTCATGAGGACCTCGCGTGGTGTAACTCAGTTCTGTGAGACGGTCACTGCTGCAGAATTCACAGAAAACAGCTATCTGGAAATGTGCTTGGTGGAATTTAACAAAGTCCAACTGGAGCTGCATTCAGATCTTGGAAAGTTTGCCTGGGATGAGGTGGTTGAAGAGTACTTTGAAGGAATTGTGTTGCTTGTCCCCTTCTAAAAACAGTAGCTTTTTTAGCTAGTGGGCCCACTTTGCAGTAGCAACCTGAGGTTGGGGCAAAGAAACAACCTTTAACGAGGTTACTTACTGGTGAGGGGCATGTGCTCGTGGTTGGTGCCATCAGGAAGCCTCCTGGGCAGAACTCTTGGAAGGACTAGACGCAAGGGCTGGTTACACACTTCAGTGGGAGCAGAAACTCCGGGCAATGCCTTTCCTGGGAAGGGCAAGGCAGGACGCCATGAAAGCTCTGGCAGTGACGGTGCCGGATGGCTGCTGAGAGAGGGGGACGGGGTGTGCAGACTCCTCATCCTCCCGTTACTTCCCACAAGTCGCTGCTTGTCAACACCGCCTTCCCCGAGGCTTCTCATCCTCCTGTCGGGCACTCTTAGATCTAAATGAAGCGAATTAGTTCACACCTGCCACGCGCACCAGCTACACGGCGATGAGTGAGTGGGTTTCCCCACTGACCTGCGAGCATTGCAGGTGGGACAGGAATCCGGGCTCGACTCTGCATTGGGCCTCCTTCACACCACACTCCACAGAAGTGCTGGAAACTCCGGAAAGACTCCAGAGCCTGCCTTTTCCCTGGCCCCTTCCCAGACCTTTTGCTGCTTCTCCTTTGCTAGCAAGAAGCCACAGCGGGGCGAACCCAAGAGCAGCCAGGGTTGCCTGGGAACTGTCCGCTCTTGTGCTCCCTCCTCCAGTGGTGACTGGTGGCCTGGCCCCATCGCAGCGTCACCGCGAAACCAAGTGGCGCCCGAGGCCTCGCTTCCCGCCAAGGCCGTGAAAGGGACATGCCCCGCTCGCGGCTGTGGGAACACGCGAGCAAGCTTCAGACTTGCTCCTCTGCAGCCCCTCCGGAGTGCTGAAAAGGCTGAAGGACAAAGCGGTAGCTTAAAATTCTATGTGAGGGTTATTTCTGAAAGCTCAGAAAAGCTAAACTTCTTCCCATATCCCGAGAGAGAGATTTGTTTCCAAGTTGTTTGGGATGCAGGAAGCCTCCGTTCAGACCCCAGCTCTTCAGCAGTCCCTTGATATGACCCTGAAACTTGCGCTCTCCCATTTTCTTGAATTTCATCCTTCTTGTAGAGACTCTTTTCTCTGGAAAGGACTCTCAGCTGGGTACATGGCAGTGCAAAATACATCCTTTGTCTCCCTAAGCCCAAACCCTTTCTTTGGGATGCGGGAGATAATGGAACCTTTTTTGTTGTCCATTGCTTGCCCTTTAGTTAGATTGGGAGACCTAGTCTCAAATGAGAATGTAAAGTATAATACAAAGAGAAAATTTAAAAGATAAAAAATGAAAGTCATTTAAAAATGACTTTTAAATGAAAATCAGAGTTTTATAATCCTTTGTCCACACAATTCCCCAGTTAACTAGTACTAGTAAAGTAGCTGAAATCTTGTATTCTACCTTTGTAGGTCATGTTTATACACAGCGCTCATTGCATTTCTGTTTGATTATGAAGTCTGCAGGAATAGCCAGAATTTTACTTAGTAACAGCGTAGGTTGTGAATAGATACGTTGCTGAAGCATTTATTGTTTTTTCAACTTAACTTATGGTTTTATATAAATAATATATGTAGCTAGTCAATGCTTGGGAAATGCATTCTTTTCCTTCTGAAATATTTATGGACTTCAGTGTCTGCTTAGTATCCAGTCAATTTTGAGAGTACAACTCTGGTAAGAAGCCTTAGTTGCCTTCAAAGTCTTGGTCAGAGCTTGGCAGGGCGGGACAGACTTGTTAGCTGAAGGAAGCCGGAAATCTGCCATCTCATCTATTGATTTTGCCCCTTTTTCCCTTCAGGATTTTAAAAATTGATCTTATGTTGCTGAAAGTTTCTGTGATGACAGTAAAGGGAATGAAACCCTCCTCATTGCTAGGGACCAGGTCAGGCTGGGCAGTAGCAAGGTTAGTTTCTGCTATAACAAGATCCTGCCCATGCCTGCAAGCAGCTCCTTGGGAAAGGTGGGATGGAAAAAGCACTTTTTTAGGGTCCATTTAGCTCTGACCCATTCCTGAGCTGGGTAAACATGATAATAGAGTTGGCAATTCATAGTGCGTTTGACAATCCCAGTCTGTTGGAATTTTCCCTGTGTGTTCAATTAAAATCACCAATATAACAAACTGTACCTTCTGCAATGCCCTTCCCAGTGCAGTTTGGTTCAGTACAGAATTCCCAAATGTGATCTCTGCATTTCTCTTTGTGGTGGGAATGGGAATTAATCCAGCTATGGGTTTTACCGGTCGAATTAATCCAAATTCGACCAATTAATCCAAATGCTGGGGCTCACCCAAGACCCCTCTCCTATTTTCCCATCCTGGCGAGAGGTGGCCTTATTAAAGTCCTTCTGGGATCTAAGACAAAAATTCTCGTTCTCAACCTTTACATCAGATGAAAACTGTGATACCAGATTCATGGTTGGAAATCGCATTCCCTTTGTCCCGAGGTTTTGTCCTGCTCCTTGACAGGATGACAAAAGTCTCTATAATGATCAAGACTTCAAAGAACAGGACAGCAGCTTTATATTTTTCTCAAGAAATCAGCAGACCAGTTCCTGAACTCCTTGAAGAATCTGCCTGGGGTGCAGAGGTGGGTGAGTGCTTTGGAGAATCAGCATTTTATTTGGTTAACTAGATGTGAATGGAGACATTCTAAGTCCCGAGAAATCCATCCTGAACTGGAAAATTTGCAAAATTGTTTTGAAATGACTCAAGTAATTTTACTCGCTTAGTAAATAATTTTTTTTGTCCGGTCCAACTCCTACAGAGACTGACTGCAAAGCCCAATGAGGAGCTGTATTTTTAATGCTTGCTGCTGCTTCCTATCTGGGTGACCAGTGAAAGAATGGTGTATTTTTTAACTTAATAACTAACTCTTATGTATCTGTCTGAAACTCATACCATTAAAGCCTGAACTCAGCAATCTAAAATAGTATATTTTCTGTTTTCATACCTACAATTCAGCTCAAATATCAGCTTTACTAATAAATATTTCTATTTTATATGTATATTTCTTTGCCTTTGTCCCAGTTGTATTTTCAAGGCTAAGGGCTTCAAGGGCTTAGATTCTTGGTGCATGTATAACTAACAAATAGTGAAAAGATAAGATATGCTGATGTGGAGATTATTATACATAAATCATTGGAAAAATGCTCTTTTTAGAGAAGGGAATCACAAAAGGAGTCATTGACCTGAATAAAAGAAGCTCAGCTATACTCCAGAGGATTTGCCATTTCTGATACATGTTAGTGCTTGCTAACAATTGTAATTTATTAATCCCATTCTCTTCTTTTTCCTCTCTACTTGCACATTTGCTTTTTACTGTAAACAAGAATTTTATTTATTTTCTAAGAATGTAAATTGATCTTGTGGTCACCGATCACTGCTAAAAGCTCCTTACTAGAAAAAAATCATCAGCAACATAGATAGAAAAGGCTGCTTCACTAGAAATCATTCATTTTTTATATTTTAGAGAGAAAGGGAGTATCTACATTCTGAAGAAGACCCAAGGATATTCTGGTCTGACCCACATGTCGTAACCCTGCTCGTGGTCTGTTTGGAAACAGAAGCTCCCTACCTAGTGCAAGTTAATGTTGCTCTGCTGGGACAGATGAAATTCATTTAACTGCACTGATGGAGACCAGGATGTAGACCCGTCATACTCAGCATTTTTCCTGTTTTCTGGGAAACCAGGATGTCTAGGTTGCTATTTGAAAAGGAGCTGATCTCTTTGGAAACTCTCCTTCTCGTGCAGAGGAACCAGACCCAGAGGTTAGGTAGCACAGCTAGGTTACTGACTGGAGGACTGTGATGGCTTATTTTTCTTCATATCTCTAGTGTTTTGCTGCAGTCTAATTTATAATTTCTCCCTGAAACATGAGCTTTCCCAATGCTTCGTTCAGTCACTGCCACACTTCAGTTGCAGTTGACCTGTACTTTGAGTACCATGTTTTATTTTAGTTAGCAAATGTTGACTTTTCTATAAAAATCCATGTTCTTCCCTCATCAGTATACTCGGAATTTGTCTGAGGATTTTTTCTTTTTTTTTGTCTTTTGCCTATGGTGTGTTGTAAACTTATTGACAGAAGCAACAGAGAATTTAACTGGTCTTTAGTCCTCCAGGATCTCCTTCAGTGGAAGCCCTTCTGCTGTGAATGGTATCTGTCTTCAAGTGCTAAATCTTACTCTGATTTACTCCAGCTCTTACCAAGAATGGAGAAGTTTGGTTTTATATTGCCTTTGCTTATATGTTGGCAGAGTGAACTACTTGTTTGCTGGCATGGTGGAAGGGTGTTTCTTGTTTTGAGTCCTCCCTCTCTCCCCAACTCCCTGGTGTATCTTGTCTTTGAGAAATAATCTGGTGGAGGAGATGAAATAATGCAGCATGCAAGGAGAAATAGCTGACAAGTATGTGGTATAGCTGTGCCATATGTTTTGGTAAATTCTTAATGTGATTTAAGAATTGATAAATTCCTTAATTTATAAATTCCTTAATTGATAAATTCCTATACTCCTTATTGAATCAGCATCCCTATCCAGAGTGTACTACTGCCTGTTGATCAAGTTTTCTTGCAATGTACAGTTTCCTTTTATTTTTTTGTAGTAATGAGGGAATAATGCTCTTATTCTTTAGCACTCATTAGTCCATATTTGACCATCCTTCCATACTTCTCAGGTGCTTTTCTGGTCCTCTGAGAAAATCTCTAAATACTACGAGGTCATAGTGTTCTCTATCACACTTGCAGATTAACCCTTCCTTCTTTACCTTGTCCTTGCATCTTTTTCTAAACATATTTATCTTCAATATTTACTTTTTGCTACCTCTTTTGTAAATTTTGAATGTATTAAAAATTGACATGTTGGTAATTTACCACCTTCCTTTGTCAGCTGCCTAGTTTCACTCAGCTGAGAAGACCCGCATTTATTTTGCAGTAATTAAAACCATAGAGAGGAACAGTCACTAGATGCAGGGAATGGAAACCAGTTATCCAGTAGCTGCAGAGCCATAACAAGGGGGTCATCTGTCTTCACCTACACAAGGACCTTGCTCAATTGCTGGCAGTTCCTCTCAGAGACAAGGAAGAGGAAAGAAAGACATTAAGAAACTGCAGTACATGGAAGGCAACAGAGCAGACCACTAACCTGTCCAGTGTTGTCTCCTGCATGCCTCTTAAAGGGCTGATTCGTTATGAAGAATGTGGGTTTTTTCCCCCTTTTTGGGCATATTGAGGTAAAGAGAAAATACTTCTCAATGTGTATATTGGCCTCTTTTATAGAGATGGCTGCAATGGAAAACCCTAAGTCAGACAGATGTGCAATGACCGATATTAGACCAAGATATTCTGCAATATCTAGAGTAAAGCTTTCTGAAAGCAAAATGTGTTTTATGAAAAATAAAGCCAAGAGAGATTGGGGCAGTGGAGAGATTGCTCCATACCTCAGAAGTCAGGGCATTTTGAAGGACCATGGAAACCTATGTCCAATCCTTGCACTGCTTTATTTGGAGCAGGCAATCTTTCCTGTATCACATAGTTCAAATACACATTGCTGAGGAATGCTCGAACCACTAGGCTAGTGGCTATTCCGAGATTCTTTCCCAATCAAATTTTGATCATAAGTTTCATGTTGGGCTGGAAGGTTCTTCCTGGTGAATATTTTGTTGCAAGCAATGTATTTCCCACAAAAAATCCAGTTCTGAGAGATCAGCATTTTCTGTCTTGTCGGAAAATTCCTGAGTAGCACTGATGAGGTCAATTGTCTACTTGCAGCCTTCCAACGTATATGTATTTTTATTTTAAATGGGTTAAATGCTCTTCTGGAAAAATTGCAAAAAGGAAAGGAAATTGCAAAAAGCCAAGGCTGCATTTAAACAGTGCATTGAGCTGTGTCTTACACTGAGTGCAATTTTGAAATAATCTTTATGTGGAAGATGTTGTCTCAGCTACCTATTGAACACATTGAGCCTCCCACATGCCTAATCTTCCTGCTCTGCACTAAACACAGACCTAATCTCTTAAATACCATAAGAAACAGGCCTAGGAAAAAAGACTTAACTAATATGACCCATAAGTCCATCTCAAAGTGACTTTGCTGTCAGATAAAGACTAAGAGTAAATATGGTTGGAGCAGAGAGAGAATGAGATCAGAGAAGTCTAAAAAAATATTGCATTTCTACATGGCTGAAAGATAAAGAATGCCGAGGGAGGAGTTTTGCTGGCACTAGAAATGTACACACAACTACAGGCAACATATATATGGGACAATTGTCCCCATGAGTAGATTACTGTTCGTATGTCTACCTCTGCTTTTGGTCTCCAGAGAGAGTTTCAGACAAAAAGCTTTCTTTGTGCTCTAATTTCTCTATTTGTTATATGGTATCAATGACATTTGTTGACTTTGGAAAAGCACTTTGAGATCTGCGGGCAAAAAACATGTCTTCAGGTTGTCCTGAATTCAGTAAGGGGAAGCACAGTACAACGCAGGTTTGAAGACATTCTTCTCATCCCTTGTCTTCTCGTATAGGGATTCTGGACTTTCATGGTAGAGAGATTTGGTTTTTTCCCATTGGGAAGTAATGGGTTATTAAAAATGAATAATGCATTGAAAAATGAAAAAATAAGTGTTTTGCTTGCAGCTGTACAACAGGTTTGTGGAAAAGATACTGCATGTTAAATAGAAATGACCTAATATTTTTTTTTAAAAAAAGCAACAATGCATTTTCCTATATATAAACTGCCCACATTTAGGTTAAATAACAAAATCTTTTAATGCCTTTAAGCAATTACCATCTATTGCTGTGGGCCTTAAAAGCAAAATACAGACAAAGCAGCTGTAGTTATTGACTTTGTCTGGCATTTGCTTGCTGAAAAGATTCTTTTTCATGACCAAGGAGGAAACTGGGACAACTGGCTGTTCAGGAAACTTGGTTATATATTGAGATTCCATACTCCAGTCCCACAGCTTATTGTCCGCATGGCAATCCAGCTGAGAAATCCAGCATTGCTTTATCAGCAAAGTTACAAATATTTACTGAGGAACAGAAGTTGAATGGAAGCACTGTCTAATCTGAGCTGTGTATGCTTATAACTACTCTGAGCATGAAAACAACTGTTTCTTTTTTCTCAATTTTCCTACTATATGGGTGGTCTCCAGTGTTATCCATAAATAACCTTTTTTTGACTTTATGCAGGATAAAGAGGATAATAACCATACCAACTTCACCATTCCGTGGAGAGAACAGCTGAAGAGAGCATGTGAAATTGGTCTGATGAATAGCAGAAGAGGGGAAAGCTTCTAGCAGAGACGGAGATCTGAGCAACACTTCAGGCCAGGAGACAAACTGAGACAAACCTTTTCTGGATGTAGCCAGCAAGGTTGCTTGAGTCACATTAGGAGTGTGTGATATTATGGAAGAGAAAACCAGCAGGTGCTCCAGGTAAGAGAAAGCTAAAGAAAAATGAATGCTGTAAAATTAGTAGTTGGGATCTTGCCTAACTCATGAAAGGCAAATTGAAATGCTATCCCAAAGAACGAGCTTGAACCTTGGAATCAAAGAGAAGTGATTCTAAAAAAGTAGTCTGTCAGAGACATTTAATGAGTTCTTGAGAACAGTCTGTATATGTATGATTTATGCAAACCACATATATGGCAGCCAGGCCTCCTCCCTGCTTCTACTGGCTGCTAAAGAATCCAGAGAGGTCAGACCAAAGAGATGCAAGTTAGCTGAGCCCTTTAGCTCCAGATGCCTTTGGACTTTTGGCAGGAGCATTTGCTGGGCTCTGATTAGTGACCGTGCCATTCAACACACTTCTCTTGTGAAGGCCTCTGGCTGGGTTGACTTGGACACCAGCAGCAGTCCAAATGCTAAAGATGGGGACATCAGATCAATATTAGCTGGAACAGGCCAACAATTCAGTAGTAAAATGCTGCCATGTGTCGAGATGTTTTTTCTTGATCTATAGTTGTCACTGGTGTGGATTTATATTGCTGGCTCTTCTCAGTTTCCCCAATGACAGCTGTAAACCTCCTCTATCAACAAGCTGGCTTAGACTATGACATGACTGGCTTTGCCCATTGCTCTGCTCGCTCAACAATCTCCTCATCCTTTTCAAAGCGTTTTGGCAGCTCTCATGCATCGTGGTAGAACGTACTGGCTTAGTGATGAACAGATGTCAGGAGAGAGTTAGCAAGAGGAGCAAAATTCTGAAAAAAGCTGTTGTCCCTGTGAGGACCCTCCACTTAACAGAAGCATTAGTAAAATCGGGAGTCTTTCCTTAGATTAAATGGCAATAGAATTTGGTGCTTCTCTTTAGGTCATTATTGAACTGAGCTTTCTTAGAGGGAAAAAGTGTAAAATTTTCCTGCTTTTTCCTAAAGAGAGGAAGTTACTCTTCCATAATAGTGGTCCTAGAGCTTATACAGGCGTAGCACTTACAAGCTTAGTCTAGTGTGAAAGGATACGTTGCATGCACAGAATTTCCCCTCTCTGAGGAGGGCCTGGAACTCCTGGGGAAATATGTTAGTAGAACAAATATCTGTATCTGATTGATAAAAATGATTATACATTTCAGAAGACATATGATTTTTTAGTAGTTTTAAAATGATCAAGTGAAAATAAAGTACGAAGTTTAATGCCTCAGTTAATTTGCCTTTATTTTAAAAATAAAGGTCTTATTGACTCTGGTCTGATTGACTTTTGAGACAGGTAAAGTTGATAAAGTGAATGAGTATAAAACATTTCAGTGGAGTGGAGGATTAAAAAGCAAGGAAGATGAGAAGAAAGATTCTGGTAGAGATTAAAAGGCAGGATTTCATTGGGATGTTTTCTGTATGTAATGACCTCTTTTTTATTGTCTTTTTCCTTTATATGGAATTGCACTGAAAAAGCTGCATCCTGACTCTCCCACATGCCTGTATTTTATCACAGTTAGTGATGTACCCCCTTGTAAAAAGTAGGTTAAAGATTTTTTGTGGTTAAATGTCACCTGGCTTGGTGAAACCCAAAGGCTGGTAGGAATGAGTCACCTTACAAGTTACAGACTCTGTTGCTCCCCCTCGTCTGGATCTGTTCTCATCCAAACATACCAATGTCCTGTCATGAAAGTCATTTAAAGCTTGGCATGGAGAATTACTGCTGGAGATGACTGCACTTGTATCCTGCAAGCAGCATTTCTGAGCTGGGACTGTGTTCCCTGGCTGTGGTTCCTTATTGTCAGCCTCCTCTGAGGCTTTATATAGTGTCCCACATGTAATTTTGGAGGTCTGACCAGTTCTGTTCCTTGGATCTCCTAAGTTAAATGGGGTCAGACCTGGTTAGCTCTGGAGTGGGAGGCCTCCAAAGCAAACACAGGTGCCAGGCTGCAGGAAGCGGTGATGGGGATTCGGGAGGTGGCTCAGTTCCTCTAACTCAAGATAACTAGTAGGTCCCTGCAGTGCCAGAGATTCTAGTAGTGGCAGAGATGACACCTTTCACAAGTCAGGATAGGGTGGAAAACTGCTGTCTGTTTATTCTGTTTGCAAAGGCACAAAGAGAAGTTCCTGCCCTAGAGAGACCTACCTCTGCTGTGCTTAAAATGAGCAAAACTCAGCTTCTCTAAAATCATGAAATGACCTTCTGGAAAGATCACATCTATGGTGTTCTGGGAGGCCCTGAGACACCGCTCCAGAGTGCCCAGCAAACCCAGCCCTACAAGAGCCTCACAGCCAGCAGGATCTGTTCTCTGAGTGAAGGTTGTTCTTCTTTTACACATTAGAGACACCAGCTTGATCAGCAATATGGGTCATCCTGCATTATGCACAGAGCAGGTTTACAGCTGAAATACACCCAAAACTGCTAGTTAGAGCAGCAGCTGCACTTGGGCTCCTTCCTTCTTGAACAATAAGAGCACGAGCTAAATAGTCCTGGTACTATTGTGAGTCATAGGTAGCTCAAGACTTCCATTTCCTCAAGAGCTCAGATTAAGTAGGAAAAACCTTTGCAGGCTTGGGACATTCTGTGACTTGTCTCCCATTTTTGTTCAGCAAGTTAACTTAGAATGCAGTTGTTATTATTTCTTTTAAGGTAAGATGTTTGCAGTTTATTTCTGTGTCAGACTTGCTTAGAGCTTTTCCTTTGTTCTGAGTGGCAGTGAATGAGAGCTCTTTTTACAACACACATCCCTATCTCTTTGGACCTACTCACATATTTTCCTTCTCAAAACTTCAGCTCTCTCAGTAAATAAGAAATGATACTGTGGTCCATACTGTTATGAGACTGGCCAATGATTGTATTGACGTCAGATTTAGCCATATGAAATGATGTCTTTCTCAAACGAGTGTGAATAAATATGCTTTTTGCCTTGAGATGCAATCTATCTGTAGGAAAGATTTTGCTTCACCTGAACTTTTTTTTAGAAGAATTACTCTTGTTATTTCTCACTTGCATTGTTAGTCTATTGATCATGAGTTTATTTTAGGCAGCATCTTTGTCTGGGACAGTGCTGAATGTGTGTTTCTTTACAAGGTGTTGAGTCACTATCATTCATTTATTGATGACTGGTGGGAACAGAATGAATCAGCACTAAGCATTTTTTAAAAGTGAAGTCAAGCGGTTGCAATACATATTTTTAATGTTAAGTGCCTGATTAAATGTCCCAAATTAAGGCCAAGCTGTCTCATTCTTAAGCATCTCCCCTTAGATCACATGATTGAAAATTTGGATTTTTTTTTCACTAGTTCAGACAGCTCCCTAAAGATTAGCTATATCCTGATCAATCATAAGCACTGCTTTTCATTCGGATGTGCTCTTGGATGCTCCATCTCACCCACAGCCTACTTTTCATTAGTGCTGAAGTTTTCTACATAGATTTTGCCAATTGCCGCCTGGGTTGCCACTTACATTTTGAGGGGAGAAGGGGGGAGCAAGCACAATTTCTAGATTTTTGTGGGTTTTGGCATCTTCATGACAGCTTTACTGAGCTCACGCATATTATGCTCTTGCTGGCATTTCCTTCTTTTGAAGTCATTAAAACCAATTTCATATTTATAAATAAAATGTCCTAATGCATCTAATATTTGATGAGGTCTGGCTGCTGCCTCCTTTTCTTTTTAATGTTTACACCAGGTGCCTCTTGCTATCAAGGAACCAAGCAATGAATAAATTCAACAGATTTTTCTTTTAATTAGCCCCCAAAGAGCTAGCAATGAAAAACATTATCAGAAATATTTTACGGCTTCAGAAAATATAACACTGCTTCACAAAGCCACTACACAGAATTCCAGCACTGCAATAAAATCATCACTTACATAAAAAAAAATACATTGTTTACATAGGGGTACTGTATGAACTGTGCATTTATTGGCATTAACTTCTCGTCATACAAACGCTTCCACACGTACATCTGAGCAGAGCTATTGAAATGAGGGAGACAACGGCGCTGTCTGCCACGAGGCAGGTGCCTTAGTGTTGGCAGGATTAGGGCTGCATTTGTGTGTATCCCTAAGCGCTTTCCCTTCTCCCCGGAGAGGTGAGGAAAATTTATATTCCAGGTTGGTGTAATTACTGTAGCATACACAGTATTGGCACCCTCGATTCTCTGAATGTCTGCTGCATTTCAAAGTACTTGAAGATAGAGGCTGAAGGCTGACAGTTTCTTATTCTGACTTATATTCTGCCCCCTTTGCTTTTGATTCTGCATTCAGAGCTGCCGCAGGAGAGTCAGTGCTGCAATAAATATGCATTTATGTAGGGCCTTTTTTATTGAAGTTTTCTAAATACTTTACAGATAGCAACACACAGCCCTTTATATTCACAGTTCTCAAAACAATTTAGAAATCTCTGTGAGCATTTTTATCCCTCTTTTAGTGAGGGAGAAAGGGATGTGTTTCAGGTGAAGTGACTGATCCAGGAACCATTGCTTTCAAAAAAGATAAATCAGAATTTTCCGAAGATAAAATTCTCAAAAACACCCTCAAGTGTCTCAGTGGGAAAATATAAAGTTTTTATTTCCATGCTACACTTAGCTGATACAGGCAGGATTACACAGGTTAATAACCCTCTTGTGTGACAACAGTCAGCCTAGAAAACTCCTGTGAAGTAGATATGCAGAATTATGTCTAGTTTAGCTATTCTAAGGCTAGCATATTGTGAAGGAAAAACAGGAATCCTGACTCCAGTGCTGTCTGTTGTAGCTAGTAGACCACAGGGGGTTACATTCTGCACTGAATCTCTCTCACAGGCCTTAAAGGAGACTGAAATTATCGCCAAGAGTCTTAGCAGTGGGTGGTTTATCTGGATAGCAGATGAATTGTCCCCAGGACGGACCGGTGACGTCGCTGACTACGTGTGTCCTTGCAGCACTGTGTTTGAAATGAGCACAAAATGCAGAGCAATGGGCACTGGAGGGCAAACACAGCCCAGCAGATCTGCAGAAAGGAGCTTGGTCTAAGGCAGTCAGACTTAGTACACCCTTTTGGACCATCCTTTTGAAAAAAAACCCCAATATTCTCTCCTTCTCAGCTCCACAAAAGGTTAATTAGAGAGCGCTATTTATCTACAGAAACATTGTCTGCCAGTGTTCCCATTATGTTATTATGGGAAATTTCTTAAAAGTAGCAATCAATTCTTCTTTGACGCCATTAACAACCAAAAGTCAATGCAGGAATTGTGTGTTGGAAATATGAGAGGATTTAAAATGTTTCTCTTACGTGTGCTCAAGCAGAGAGAAGGGAAGAGATCCTATTGCTTTCTTACCTATGGTTGATTTTAATAGTGTGATGCCCTAATGACAAACTCCACACACCCTCAGGGGTATGTTCTCAGCTTCATCCAGGGGGGTGCATGTCTGTAATACTCATTAGTGTCGAGGAAAGTTAGAAGGAACATAAATCTTTGCTCACTAAGATGTGAATCTAGACTCTGAGCTACACCATGCTACATCAGCTGCTGACTGAAGAGAAGGAGGAATTCCAGCACCTAGAAAGTCCACTTGGGAGCTCCTAGACTAAACAATTGATCAAGCCAAAAAAAATCAGAGGTGAAATTTCTGCTCTGCACTTTGGTTCAGCTGTGATAGGGAAAAATGGATGCCCAATGGGCAGTATCTGGCATGCACACGAAGTCTATAAAAACCTTACAAATCCCCAATCAGCTAGACAAAGTCTCCAGTTCTACCAGCAGCTTGAAGAAGAGAGAAAAAATATATATTTAAGTAAATCTCCAGTGCCATACAGCTAGGGAAAGTATCTCACTGCACATATACATAAAGAGAAATTGTGATGCTAAGAAACTGGAACAACTCTATAGCAGAGTTCTGATTTGTGATTTCTTTGGCACTGAGCCTAACAAAAAATCACTGTGATTTCCAACTACAAATATTTTTGGAACCACCAGACTTGTTCCCATGTGTACTTTAAATGAAATGAATGTTCAAAACCCATAATAAAACCCCAGAGGGAAGGCTCAGATCAGAATATTAACATTAATCTTAGGAAGTCACTAGGAACCATTCAAGTTATAATAATAAATTGCAATGAAGGAGAAATATAAGGACTTTATTTCTATCTGTCCAGTAGGCAGGTGTTACTATGAACACTAATCTACACAGCATGTAAGTAAAAATGGTTGCCCTTATACTTTCCAGTCGCCTAGGATAAGTAAATGACATTACCATAATACGCACAACAATTCCTCTTATATTAGCTTAAGTGTAGTTTTAGGAATTCTGCAGATACGGAGATAACGCAGTGCAGCTGCCCAAGGCGAGGCTGCAAGGTTTTCAGAAGCAATCCTGCTATTGGCAGCTTCATGGAGATAAGTAGCACTCTGAGCCTCCTTCCACATTGATGGCAAGAGTCACTGCCGGTGCACTCGCTTGTGAGTGGGGCCCTGCTCGTTCAGCCTGGGAAGTCAAAGGTGCCAGGACACGATATTGTCACTTGGTTCCTATATTATAGCCAGCAGCTGAACTACCATCTACTCTGAGGATTGTCTTTTGATTTTAAGTGGATCCACAAAATGCCAAAATTAGGTATCTAGGCTCTATCGGGACCAGCAAATTGGCAATGCCATCGTATTTTCACAGATAGCTGGGAAACTGGAAGTTCCTCTGCACAAATTTCTATCTGGGTAGATACTGACTACTACTGATGGGCATGTTTCTGTTGTCACAGAGAAGTCACTTTTAACAGCTGATATTCCCCATATTTATAATGTCTCTGGTTCCATGAACTGTGCGAGTTCCCACAGCAAAGCTGCTTCTGGAGAGATTTCTGGCTCAGTGGTGACAGGAAGCAGTGGGAAGCTTGTCCCCCGTGAGCTGCATCACTGCTTCTTTTGGGATTCACTCAGCACCAGTGGGGAACAAGAAAGATTATGTTTCAAACTGCTGGCTTTGAGGCACCAAGACTCAAGGAAATTTTCTGATTGTATATACAGCCCATTGACAAAGAGCTGTCTAAACAGGTAGTGGCTTTAGTGTGTCCCCAATATGAGTTTTCTGTCTGCAGACTTGTAGAATAACAAAATGATCTTTCCAGGTATGAGCAGCACTCTATTAATAATCCATTAAGTCTTCTGGACCAGGAGTGAGTGACAGATGCTTTGGATGACTTTGCAGGTACGAATCCCGCATTCTGGACTCCCAGTATGGAAAGATGAATTAGGCTGTGACTATCTAAGATAATTTGAGGTCCATGTGGCTTCTCACTCTGCTCCACTGTGCCTCAGCAGGCAAACATGACCCGATACCTCGTGTTGGGTTGGATTGCTGTGGGTATGTCATGTGAGAACACTTTGTGGAGCTATGAGGAGTTTTGTTTCCTCCTAAAAGCAACTACTCCAGTAATGTCTCCTGAGCTGTCATTGTGGAAAGCTCTTGGGCAGGGAGAACCAGAAAGGCTACTCATTCTTTTCTCATCCTACAAACAAGTTGCTGGGTTTTTTCTTCACCACTCTGCTTTTATCTCTAGTGTCTCCGTTTCAACACATCTCTCCTGCTGATGCCTGGTAGGACAAGCCTGTGGTTTGTTCCAAGCAGACACATGTGCCCCATTTCCACCACTGAGTGGTTTCATGTTATGAACTTACCTGTGGGTGTTTACTTTGGTGGCATGACCTGGTGTTTTGTAGCACTGTATTTTTTTTTTCTCCTTCCTTGATATTATTTCCCCTCAGCCATGATAACTCTTGAGAAGCTGCTGCACTTCTGCTTTGATTGTATAGAACATACCATATAGCCTCGGGTAACACAGTACTGCTTAATGCAGATGAAATAGCTACAAACCTTCTTAGAAGTTAGCTTTAAAAAGGGATACCAGTGAAATCAGATCCCTCTAGCTGGACAGCAGTGCGATAGGAGAACAAGAGCTGTTATGGTATTTGGCAGCCAGACAGTCTTTATTGCTATTAGATGAAACAAAGCTTGTGATCTTTAGTCCTTGACCTTAACAGCAGCAGCACACTCTTAATCAGACCTTAATTTAACACCTAACATGGTCACAGAAGGGATCAGACATGGGCTGCTGGTTTAATTACATACAGCTGATATCATCCAAACCAATTTAACCTCATCCTGTGGATGGATGCAGAACAAAACAGTTGCCAATATAATACAATAGCAACAACTCTTTTAAGGTTTGGTGCCATCATTAAGAAAAAAATAATATGTGTATTTATATATTTTGGATACTTTGAAGGTGATGTCATAACCTTTTCAGGATTAATGGGAATTTGTGTGGTTTGCTAAATCTTTGTCTTTTATGCTTTCACTCTGGTATGTTAAATTGTTCTTACATTTAAAGATTGAGCACCTTGCTGATGGGATTATCCCATCCATGTCCATTGAACCTGTTGATGTGATGCCTCGTCCTCTGACTGAAATGGGTAATGCTTTTGTCTGGTTTCATATTAGAGATAGAGATGGATAAAAAGTAATATTTACATGGTTAATGACTTTTTTTTTAATGTTTTGAAGCTGTTGGCTTTGTGCTCAGTTCTTCACAGGCTGACACCATATTAACTTTTGACATTGAAACATGAACAGTCACATTTTCCTCTGTTTCAGGATTTTTTTTTTTTCCAAATTAGCCTGGGAAATGTGAAAATGTTTATAATCTTTCTTCAAAAATAAGATTATTTTGATTAACCAGACTTTGCTCAAGAAGAGATCGTATTTTATCAGCAAATACACCCTGAGCAAAGCAAATAAGAAATCTAAGAGGGGAGGAAAAAAAAAAAAAAGAGGGGAAAAAAGAGGAAAAACTCTCCAGAATTCACAATTATGAATTCACAACTTTTCCATGAAATTCCACAGAAATGTGAAAAGCTTGTTGTGAATAACGCAGATTTGCTTGAGTGGGATGGCCTCACCTTTACCAAAGACAGGCACCTACCTGCTGTTGTTCACCTGGTGAGTGATAATGAACATTGAGGTGTGACTGAGCACGAGGCAGAGCACCTGCAAATGCTAATGAAGAAAGTAACATAGATAAAATAGTAACAGATGGCCAGAGTTCCTGGGACATAACAGGTATGAAGTTGGGTTATGTGCCTCTGGTTGCTCCAGCCGTGGTTCAAGATGTTCCTGTTCCACGTTGTCCATCCTCAGGAGGTTAGTCCTTCCTTGCAGGAACACCAGGGCAGGACATGTGCCAGCACTGGAGCCACTTCTACCCATAGTGTGGCCTATTAGACTGCAGCACCAAGGGAGCCAAGGCTGGGGTATGAATTTAAACTGAACTAGATGGTATGTGCTGTTTCCCCAAGTGAAAGCTCTGCACATGGCAGAGGCTGTTGTGTATTTAGTTCTCATTTCAGTCAGCTCAGAGCCTGGTGTGATTTCATGCACTCCTGTGAGTTGTGTTTTGACCTGGGGTTTGGACATTTTTGTGATTGAAAGTTTTTGTGAGGCTTTTTTTGAGCTCGTGCTAGGGCAGGCACTGTGTTGACTTGAAGGAATGTAGATGGGTCTGCTGAAATGCCAGAGGCTCCCATTAAGATGTCTCTTACACCTCAGCAGGAGTACTCAGCATTGCTCTGAGTAAGTAATACAGGGGAGAGCACAATTGCTCTGATGTGTTCCAGTAACATGGTGTTAATGTGCCATCGCTGCTCTGCATTTCAGCACCAAGGCATCACTTCTTTGCATTACAGCAACACAGGCGAGTGCCTTGCTTCCAGAAAGTGGAGCAGGACAGTCTTTATGGTCATATTATGCATGGGAATAGGGGGATAAAATCAACACTTCTTTTTTCCTTGCACCAGGATGTGAGCCATACTCTCCAGAATCCTGGAAGGCATCTTCATGTGCTCACTTTTACATTGTGGTCTTCATCCCAAATTTGGCAGAGGTTGATATGCTATTCCTTTGTTTGTAGGTGGCTTTGCATGCAGTTGCATCAATAGCACCCTTCATTTCAAAGGAACCCCTCTTTCACAGAGTGCAATGTAAGTACCAGGGACACTTTCGGTAGCAACTCATGTCATATGTTTTGACTAAAACTGTCCCTCTCAAAGCTGGCATTTCTCTGCACCCTGCTGTGCCTTTTGGCTCCACAAAGGCACTCAGTACTTAAAAATGCAATTACATTTTCCAGAAAGCTCTTGTCCTAAATGTTCACTATACTAGAGATTGAACTACTGCAATGAGAGCGGAGCTGGAGGTTTCAAGGTAAGGGAGAAGATCCCTTACTTCTGAGTCTGATTTTAGGGTTCTTCTTGTATCTAGTGTCCCTGGAGCAGACTGGACATTTGGGCATCTCAGTTAGTTTGAAACTCAGGATAGGACTAGCTAGGATAAGCTTTCCTTATTGCAGAGAATAAATTGGAAGAAAATGCATGCAGAGAGCAAATACTAGAGTGTTAAGAAAGGAACCCAAAATCTTAAACTAAACTATTGCTATATTGTGGCACAGAGAATAATTTAGAACCAGGTTGTGACCCCCCTCATTGTTATATATTAAGCAAGGGAAAAAATATATTTAATTTATTGCTTTTAAGGATACTTAATCAAGCATGGAAATGTTTGCGTCTGAGATTAACTTTCAATGTTGGAAATGCACAAAAAGAAGTAATAGCTTGAATTTACATCAAAAGTGAATTTGATACAGAATTAAACAACACTTTTATCCAGAAATACCTGCATATTAATACCTGTATATGCATATCTTTATACGTATGCATATAACTGAGTTTGTGCTTATGCGTTTTCATTAATTTTAAGTTAATATTGGCATTTTTTATCCTGATTCATGAGTTTTTGGATGCTTGAGCATGGCAACACTGAACATCTGCCTTTGTTGTGAATGCTAAGCTCTTTTGAAATTCTAACCTAATTTAAAATTTCTGCCATTAATTTTTTTTAAACCTAAATCCAAGCTGCTTAGACCAGACAAGCTCCTTGCCAAATGCTAGTCTATAAATTACAGCCATTTCTTTTTATTACACTTGTAACGCTAAAAAAATAAACCCCAAACACCTAAACCCACAAATCTAATTACTTTAAATGTGCTCTTCATCCAAAGTAGAGCTGCTGAGCTTTGCCTCAACCCAAGCAACCCAAAACCAATGCATGGTTTAACTGCAGACTAAACCTTTGGAAGAACAGGATCACAAGCACTACCAAAACCAGAACTCCCTATTAGCCTGTAGGGAAGTGTGTAAATAAGTAATACAATTAATGAAATACTATTTATATCCATTGTGTCATTATGGTATTATTTATGAATAAAGGCAAAGCAGAGCTGTTAGCCAGGGAAATCTGATACAGCTTCATTGATTGCAAAGGGGATTTGCACGAGCTGTGAACCTGGCCTTGTCTTTCCCAA
>JAVCKT010004893.1:0-11126 GCA_032273925.1 Rhynchotus rufescens
TTTATAGACAGAAAAAAAGACATGCCCAAACCCTGTCACATTTAACTAGTTTCCTGTACAACTCAGGCAATTGAATTTCCCCTGCTTGGGCTTTGAGGCAGAAAGCTTGCATATCACATCTTCCAGGAAAGCATCCTGTCATGACCGGCAGCATTGAATAGATGGATACCAGCCTGGTCAGTAGGAAATTGCTCTCACTGCTAAAAACAATACACCTTATTTCTCATGTCCATGTTTTTCTTTAGTTCCCATTTAATCTTTGCCAGCTCTTACTCTTTTACATCAAAAAGCAATGGTCTAGCCAAGAGTAAGGTCTAGTAGCTCCTAGAATATAATACAGCTTTTGAGATTATTTTCTTTCTTAATTTAAAAGCTTAATTAGGCTCATAGATGTCCTAGATGTAGAGGTCCTAACATGTACTTCCCTGAGGCCTACTTCTTCCTAGAAAGAACTCATTTGAAATGCAGAACCAATTTGCAATCACCTGGGAGTGGATTTTGATTATTGTGCTTGAACAAACCTCATATTCCTCACAGCACTCAGTGGCACTGAACTGGTAAACTTTCACACCCAATTCATGTGTGTTTCTGAGGTAATATAAAGGAGAGTATTAAAAATGTGTATTTTATTGAACTGAGGCATGAAATATCTTGAATAATTATTTTCTGAGGTGCCTGGCTATCTAGCTGAGGTGATATTTCTATTGATCTGTTGGTATAAATTTATTTGCTTTAGGATTTATCTTGCCTAGCTTTAGGAGTTGGCTGTCTGGTCTGGTGGGCCACATGGCTGCCTGGACAGCCAGCGTGGACAGGAAGAACCTTCCAGAGCTCTGTTCATCTCTCTGCCCGGCATCCTGCTGGTGACTACTCCCATCCTAAGGTAATAATTTGCGTTAAGTGGGATGACTCCCTGCTCTGTACACTAGTGGCTATAGAAGGAGACTGAAAGATTAGCCTTGAACTTAATGCTTGTCTTTGAGATGGATAAAGCTAGGTGTGACGAGCTAAATTTAGTTTAATTTAAGGCATAATTACAATTAAGAGTGGAACTGGGTCGAGCCATGTGTTGGATGTGTATTTTGTGATTAAAAAAAAAAGAATTGTCTCCATTAAATCAGAACAAGATCTGGAAGATGACTCTAGTGTTGTGGTTTCTGGGCTGAAATACCTCAAGGCTGGTTGTGAAGCAGAGGAGGGGACACCAGGCTAGCGACAGCCTCTTGGCACATTTACACATTTGCACATTTACCTTTACAGCTAAAGTGTCCTTGAGGTGAAATCCAGGGAGCCCTGGACCACCAGAGTGACTGGAGCGCATGGACTGAGAGAGATGTGAGCTTGGAAAAGGAGAGGTCTTTGTTCTGGGCTCTGGGTGTGTAGGCTTTTCATTAAGCAGCTGCACTCCCTCTTAAAACTGGTTACTTCCCCAACATCTGTTCAGGGCTATCTCAGTTCTCCTTCCACTGTAAGAAAGCACTTTTGTTTTCACTCCTGGGAATCTTGGAGACTAACATCTGTCAGGGATAGCTCATCCCACCTTTGGCAAAGATGTTGGATTAGATGATTGATTGAAGTCTTTCCATGTTAATTTTCAATGAGTCTCCATTACCTCTAATTTTCAGCTTATCTTTTTTGATATTCTTTTTAGGAGTATTGGCAATTCTACTTTTATGTTCTTTTATTCTTTTTGATGTTTACCATGATATATAACATATATATATATATATAATGCAAAAAAAAAGAAATAAGGAATATGTCAGCACCACCATCACCACTTTCAGTTCATCTTTAGAAGAAAGAAACTTAAGGAAGAAACTTAATTTCTTTTTTTTTAGCCCATTACTATACATATATATTATTATATATACAGTTTATGAGTTGATATGGATTAAAAGGACTTTTTTTCCTGAATATAAGTATCTAAACTGATATTCTTCTTCTAGTGTGGCAAACACTGAAAGATGAAGTGCTCCTTTTGGATCGTCTGCCCTTTAAAATCACTTAAAATATCCTAATTAGAAAATACTATGTTGAAAAATAAGTTTCATTTATTTGATATGCAAGACAGTGAAGTTAGAGACAGATTTGTTACAGCTGTGTAATTCCTGTATGTCTCACTTTTCATGTTTTACATGTCTTTATTGACATGTGCTCAGTTAATGCAGAAAGCATCAAACATATAAAGGTTAGTTTTCTGCTAGTATGTAGTAACTAAGCCACTAATACATGTGAAAATAATTCTTGTTTTTCAACACTAAGAGTCGGTCTCCTTAATGGCCAGATTAATTGATAATGGTTATAGCAAATGTTGAATACAATCATTTTAGTGCACTTAAACATTAACCACTTAAGCTTATCTTCTTAATAGGACGATTTTCATCCCTCAGATTTTTCTACATGGTCAAAATGAGGTGTTGGGTTTATGAATAAATTACGACAGTGTAAGAGCCAGGTCAGCTGTGAAATTGGCCCACATGTGAACTCTATCTGAGGACAGATGGAAAGTAACCTGATTTATTTTGGCCGAAAGACATTTCAGCTCACCTGGAACATGCTCCAGTTCTGGTTGCTGCCAGGCTGCCCTGGCACACGGTCATGCTGGGACTCACAAGTAGGCCAAATGCCTTCTCAAGGTTAGATCATGAAAGAAGAGAAAAGCCAGGAGGGGATGCAAGGAGATCTGCTCCCCTCTGCTCAACTTGTTGCCCCTCAACTTGTTTAATGAATATGTTCCTACTCACTTGGGTTTTTCCAAGGGCTCGGGCTCCTTTCGAGCTTTGCCTACAGGATTCTTCTCAGCTTCTTCTGCTGTAACCAAGTGAAATTCAGCTTCCACCTTGCCCTAGGTTAGAGAAATCATACATAGCCACCCAGTTCTGAATTAATACAATTAAATCACAGAAGAGTTTGCCTTGGAGAGAAATAAGGGAACCAGTTAAGGATGAAAGAAATTGATTAAAGAAGGGAAAGATGCTGTAGTTAAAAAAAAATAGACACCAAATTCCTAACATATATTCAAAGATCACAAGGAAATGGAGGTAGCATAGTTTCATCTGGACCTATAAAACCTTTTCCGCTTCCTAAATTACAAAGCAATTGATCTGAAAAGACCTCTTGAAAAGCCTGTTACTCCAGCTTTGGGGAAGCTGTCATCTCCCTTTGGATTCTGTCTTCCATTAAAACAAAGAAATAATTGGCTTAGGGAGCACACTTCAAGAACAGTAGACCATGTACTTTCCACTTGAGATGTATCACTAGCAAGAAGTATAATGGATCAGGTTCTTTACCCTGTTTAAAGTGTGAAATAAGTAGAAAAGAAATTAATAAGTAGATGAGATTTCTCCCATGGATTCCTCAGTTGACATGAAGTTGGCTGGAAACACCTGCTTCTTCGCTCTACCCATCCAGTATGTTGAGAGATGAGAAATAGAAGGAAACAAAAGAGAAATATGAAGTGCTCTGGTTGCCTGAGATCAATTGAACCTAATCTACAGAGAACTACTGAAGCATTTAGAAGTCTCCTGGACTGCCATTAGTACCTGTCTTGTTTCAGGATCTCAGCAAAGTACATTAATCCAAGAGAAAAGCTTCTATAACTCACTAGTGAGCTGCCTACCGTGAGCTCCCCAGCCTTGATGAAGGGCCACCAGCCTCTGACACGCTTCTGCTGAAATATGGAGATCTTGTTTTCTTCACTTACTGCCACAACCATGTTTAGGTCACAGCTCTTGGCTGTCTTGGCTGCTCGAGGGAACCCATTCAGGTTCATTTCTAGAGTGCCTGGAGGGAGAAATAATGCAACAACACTCAGAGACCAAACAGACACAAAAATACTCAAACAATAGTTTCGAGCTAAGATACGCAGAGTGACAGAGCAGCTTGGGTCCACGCTGCTTAACTGCAAAGCTTTCTACATCATCAGCCATTCATTTATATTGCCTTGACACTGTCTCATACAAGTTCCCAGCTATTTAGTCCCCAAGAAATGGCATAAGTTTGTAGCTTGGTACTTCAGAGAAATACAAGCAAATTTTGAGTTGCAGATGCCTACTTGTATGTCCTTCTATAAAATAAAGATGTAGGGAAACACCAGCTGAAGTTTAGACAGTTTCTTTGCATACTTACCCAAGAAATCATCTGAAGAAAGTCTTTCAAAGTCCCAGACCTGAAGCACCAGCTCAGCAGGTATTTTGCGCTCTGTCTTTTCCAAGGAAAATATGTTTTCTCTTTTACTAACCACCATTTGTTTCTCAGCTGGGAGATAGTGGAAGGGGAAGACAAAGCGCCAGTTGAAGTTCCCCTCTCCCGTCAATGAGTTGTAGTGAACATCTGTCTCCTGCTTATCCTCTTCCAGGCCTTTTATCCACCTATGGAAAACACATAGTTGAATACATGGCAGTCCCTGGAGGAGCCTGAATTGTGATTTTTAGCATTCACTTACAAGGGTGATCATTTCTTAGCTCTTCCCCAGTCAGCAGGAAGTAACAGCACAGCTCAGGATTGCAACAGGGCAGTGATGACCATGGCTCAGGGGTCTCAGCTACCTCTCAGTCATGACCCAGGACACAGCCATGGCCAGTGATGATCAAAATTTGAGAGTAAGATCGTGAATTTTATCCAGATGAGGCACAAAAATAATCTACTTGGTCATTTACTCTTGCCTAGAAGATCTGTCTTGTTTTGGCCAGCAAAGAGAGCATTATTTTTATATTCTTTACTAATCACACTCTATTCATGCTGTACCATGCTAATAAATGTTGTGTCAGTGTCCCAGGGCTCATTTAAGTGCTAGCAGTCCAAGTTTTTTGCATTTGTAGTTCAAGAATGTGAGCATGGCATAAATATGGCTAGCAAGGCCTCTGCAGTTTTTCTTCTGTATTTTTTCCTCTTGTTTTCTGATCCAGGGTGAACACCTCTGATGTGCAACGATATGTTACAACAGGACAATGCTTTCCTAAGCATACATTATCCTCTCTTCTGAAGGTAATGATCCAGCTATGTATGCTTCAGGTCTGAGAATGATTTATTACAGCTTGAGTACAGATTAAATTTCTTTGCAGTGCAGTCAAAAAATGGGCCACCTCCCTGCAAGCCCCATTATTTCAAAAAATACCGGTAAAAGATGGTAACAATCCCAAGTACATCACAGTCCTTCATGCAAATCCATGCTTGGTAGCAGATTCTGGTGCCAGGGCTGCTAAGTGAGCTACCTGAACATAGTAAGATTTATAAAGTTTTGTGCTCCTGATTCTCCTTATCTGCCAGGTCCCGTGCAGGCAGCAACGCTCTCACACTGTGGGGCAGCTCAGCTTGAAGGGACTACCTGGTTATTTCCTCAGTTTCTAGTTTTGTGTTATCACAACTGATCTGCTACTTTGCTGAATGCATTAGTTTAATGTTAAGGTGGATATATCCTTGCGAACACAAGTAATTTCAAATTAAACACCACTGAAGGACCTGCCAGGGAGGGTTTGCTTGGCCAGCCTGTGCAAGAACCACGTTCACGGCACTTGGAGCCGTGTGGCTGGAAATTTGTATCGGTAAAATCCTCTCACTCTCTAACACTAGAAATACAGCAAGAAATGTAAGACTAGGGCTCAGTGGAGATTTCTGATACTTTGTTCTTCCACTACATGACGATTTCTCCCTCCCCACTCTCTGATACCTTCATTCAAGCCCTGATATTGCAAAGTAGTACTCTGAAAAAGGAAGCAATTTTAAGCAGTAATGTGCTGTAATATCAGGGAGGAACTTATTCAAGACTCCACTTTCACTATCCCTTCATTTTCCAAAAGTGAATTCCTTCCCTTTTCCTGATCATCACAGTAATTGCTCTGGAGCTGAAACAGGCTTTTAGATGGTGGCAGCATCCAGAGAAAGCGCAGTAGGTGCTGATGTAACATCCTCCCCACTCTGTTCATGGTCACTCAACCACATAAGGAGTGATTGGTTAGAAAGAATTTCCCATAGGAATATCTTGGGATACACCTGCTTCCTTTTTAAAATATAGTCATATTTTTTTCTCTCATTACTTCTACCTCTGCATCTGTGCGAGCTGTCATCATTCAAAATCTGCATTTGAGCTCTGCTAAACTCTGAGCTCAGTTCTCTTATGCTGCCAGTGCTTGAGCAGGAAATAAGGATTAATGGCATTTTATAGTAATTTGATTTTAAGAGCAAAAAATTGATGAAGTTTCCAAAATAGATGGTTAAGTTGAATGAGAATTCAGAATAAATGACCAAGATCACAGAAAAAGTTTATGGCATATTCTTACAGTGTAATTTTTGTGACTGATTTCAACCCAGGTATTATTTGTCCTTTCAAGGAACAAGCAGCATTGGTATGACGGTAGCATCCTGAAATGCTTACCCTTTTACATAGATATCACTTGATTTTTGCCCGGTAAAGATATTTTCATCTTCTAGAATTACGTCCTCTGTATTCCAGATTATTACCCTCAGTTCATATCTGGAAAAGAAAGAAACAGCATTTTGTATAGTTTAAGAACACACTAGCAAAAATTTTTTTTTTTTCCTTTTTAGCAGATCTTTGTGTCAGTAAGCTATGGTCAGACACTGGTGAAAAAACATACTGTGTTTTCATAATAGAGAAATGTTGTACTTGCACAAATCTCTTAAAGCAGGATCCTCCTCAGGTCCCCTCTGTTTATTAGAGTGTCTAGTGACAAAACAGAAGCAATGACTCCTCTCAGCTCTCTGCATGTGCAGGAGACATCACTGTCAGCTTTGGAAAAGGGGAAGAGTCCTTGGTTTTTTAACTGCATTTTCCTTTTCAGTACTGTTCACAAAAATGTTGCAGTGAAACTAGGCTAAGTTGATCTGAACATCATCAACAAAGCAGCTTCTAGAAGATAATTAATAACTGAGCTAATAAAAACCAGAATTCTCTGGGAGATGCTTTTCTGAAGAAATATCTAAAAAATATGGCTTTCTGTGCAACGCAGTGGATTAAAAGTCAAAGGAAGTACTGCTCAGAAAGACTGGCAGTGAAAAAGTTCGTGCTCTCTAGGAACAGCAACAAAAGGAGTTAAACTTTTCTATCTAAACTTGTCTAAATGTATAGTAGTCATCAGGTGCTCTGATATGTTTGGAAACAATGACATACGATTTTTCTAAAATATATAGATATATATTAGATATATAACAATATATAGATAGATATGGTAGATATAACAATTCTCCCCAGAAGCTACCAGGCACAGAGCCTGCAAACGGTTTTGCTGCATCACATCTGCACTTCTCTGCAAAATGTGAAGCCCTTGTTTGCATGCTTATCTTCTTCTTGATAACTAATAGTTTAGCAATATTTTCCTTTTTTTCTTTCTTTTTCTGCTTTTGTGAGTATTACTTTTTTTTTTTTTTTTTGGTCTTGGCAAATCTCTATTGTCAATGTACTTTACAGAAAGTTCTGGTCTGAAGAAGGTAATTGTTACACAGACTCTTGGTTTTGTCAAAGCAAAAAATGTCTGATGTTACTTCAGAGATAAAATTCCCCCCAAAAAACTTGTTACAATATTGGAAAAAAAAAAAAAAGAAAAGCTGATGTGGAAACAGTTCAGAATTGTATTTGTCTTTTTTTATCATTTACAAACATTTAATTAGTTTGAAGAGCTCTATATAGTATTGCATACAAATATAGAGATGTACCCATCTGAAATAAGAGTACTTGATATTTCAAATGCATCTCACTCTGCTTCTGATCTATGTGTTTCTTGAGTTTATCTTTGAACCATGTGCTGGAAATCCACAAGGTAGAAAACTATTGCACCAGGGTAAAGATTTCGGCCAGTGGTCAAGTACACTGTATGGCTGGAATAGGTAATGAAAACAGAACTACTCCTTTCAGCTCAGAAAATGGATGATAATATCAAAATTATTAAGGGACTCTTGCCTCTAGCTATTTGAAATCTTATGAAAAAAGGATCTCTTCCTAAAAGAAATGTGATAGCCCTTGATGCAAAAATTGCCAACCATTCTTGACTTGTTCAATGCAGCACACTAGATGTTCTCTTTCAATTTGAAATTGCGCACATCAAAGGAAAGTCTTCTTAGGGCCACATAAATTTGTGATGATAATTCTTTTAATAGTTCTTTCCTGACACCTAAGACAAACTCATTCCTTGAAGATTTATGCCATCATCTTGGGATAAATACATAGGTTATTACCCTTTTGGTTTTCTTGGTGAAATATCCACCGGAGGTCCTGGCAGAGGCATATCTGTAGGAAACATGTCCACCCACATCTGTACGCGACCCTAGAGAAAAGAAAGAAACATCTTTCCTTATTCCTATATCTTGGACAATATAGAATTTTCCCACTTTTCACAATCCCATACAGTAGAGTTAATCTAGCTTTTTAAATACCAGTCATACCATGCATGGCTATTGTGTGACTAGGTAGCTCACTGTGCTGGTGTATGTGACCATTTCTGGGCTGATATTGTGCACAGACTCTTTTATAATATAATAACTGAAAATTATCTCTGCCAGTCTGCTGATACTAACAGAACCAGAGTAGCTGGAGCAAGATGGTATCCTAGGCCTCTTATCCTCTTAGGTCTAGGATACAATCATCCTCTAAGTGGACCTACCTGCTCCATGCCTGGTTTATCCTTATGAAAGAGGGGCCGAGTCTCAATGTGCTCCGGAACTAGCTTGTATCCAACTCCAGGGATTTCATCCCAAGCACGTAAAACCTTTAGGGAGAGATGTTCATATGATTCAACTGGCTCCTCTATGGGAAAGAGCAAAAGAAAGAGAACAATCAGAGCTGAATTAGCATTTAAGATCCCTGAGCAATATGTTCTATTAATTATTAAAAATGGTCATTAAAATTTTGCTTGAGTTAAAAGCAAGTTTTTATGTATCTAAACTAAAGAGATCTTAAAACACATTTAATTCCTGTAAATAGGGTACCCACTGGAGTAACTAGAAGATTAGCACTTAGGTGGTAGTTAATCCGTAAAATACAATGGATCATTTCACTGTTACAGCAACTGCTCTGACAAGAAGATGGAAGCACTCTGTGTAACTTCCCTTGCTCATACAGATTGCTGCAAATATGAGACTTTTTTTATGGCTCATGAAAGACAATGAGACTTGGACTTTGATGGAGCTTTCGATAATCAGACACTGAAGGTTACGTCTGTACCTCATTTTGCTTTGTGAGGACAAGAGCAGAGGCCCCCTGGAGAAGCAAACCACACCTCAGCTGAGGAGCAGAGATGTGAGGGCTGAACATCATGGACAAGGGCATGTCTCCTCCTGAGAAACATGGCCACTGTAGGAATAGGAGACCCAGAAGGACATATCCATGAAGGAACAGTCCAATCAGTGAAGACAAAGCAGATATTGAGAAAAAGAGAAAGCCTTTTAGCCCTTGAGCCTCTCCTTCCTCTCTTTTGTATTATACAAGAACCTAGTGATCTGAAGAGAGGATATTTCCTGAATTAGAAGATAAACACCTAAGTAAGAAGGAACGATCTCTGTGTTATCAAAGCAGTTTACACTTTTCTTATCATGTTGATGACAAAGGGTTTGTTTCAGATAGAAATAGTAAATATTAAGCACTTCCTAATACTTCTGAGATGGAGGTAGCTTATTAACCTATGCTTATTAAGAACTGTCCCGCCTATGAATATTGGCATGCATTTGAAATGTCATGTATTGCATCTAATTTTAGTCAGCTAAAACCAAGATTTTTAGACAGAGCTGATTAGTCAGGAAGACTCCAATGACCAGAAGGATAGACTGCCCCTTTATAATGGATCCTCTTTGTCACAAACACATTTCTAAGGACAGTTTTCATCCTCTCAAGAAAGCTATTTCTTCCCAATACTTATGGATAGATGAGACTTTTCAGACTAGACCAGGCCTAAGACAGACATGTCAGAAGAGCGGTTTAGATGAAGAGAATACTGTATTCTATTTTTTATTAAAAAAAAATTTATAAAAAACTTTTGTACACAAGTTTTCATAAGGTAGGCTTGCTATCTGTCTCTGCATTTCTTTGCTGTTGGTTTTCAGCATCTTGTCTGATGCTGATGGGTCTGAAGTGCATTTTAGTGAACCAGAATTTTCACCTAGAGATCCCGTTGCTAGCAGTTACATTCCCTGCTATGCCAGAGAAGAAAACTAACAGGAATACTGTAGTCATAAAACATCTGGCCAATGAGCTAAAAACAGATCAACTCCTCTCCCTCCAACAGTGCTATGTGAGGCAGGTATGAACTATACTTTGTTCTATCAAAAGGAGTTTGACCAAAGAAGAATATATGCAAAGCAGCGAGAAGTATAGGTTGCCCTATGCTGCCACTACTCTCTCCAAGGTCCTTACCTTCTTGGCTTTCCACTGTCCACTACTATCTCTAGCTCCTTTTGTTCCCACTATCCTCACCAACCTTTTGCTTACTGTAAGTATAAAATTGAATCACTGATGACTCAGTCTCACTCCACCCTATGTATGATATGGGCACCCAGCTTGTTGGCACTCAGCTGCCTTTCTGGGAGCTTGGAAAGCAGCTTCTCTTCTTCCCTCTGGATTCATGGATCTCCAAATACTTGGATTTACACAGCACTTTACAAAACTAGGAGGAGGAGAATAACAACCAAGAGGGGAAATGCCAATTAGGTAAGGTAGAACCAGGTTCCAGTGGCCTGAAACCAAACTGTGCACCAAACTTCTATGATCTTGCATGACTCAGGCTACCTCTGGACATGCTTTTTATCTTCTTCTCACTGCTTAGGTATGTCTACACTAGTGTGTTAGTTCAGATAGGGAGCGAATCTTGAAGAGACTCCAATTATCCTGACTTTCCCTGCTTTTCTTTGTCATGTGGAACAGTCTCAGAGCCTGCTAGATGCAGTTCTTTCAGATGAAGACACATTGCAAGAGCATCCTCTACCCTACAGCTTCTCCTGGGCACTCCATTCTTGGGACCAGACAGCAGCTAGGTCAAAGTACGCCCATCACCATCATGTGGAGGACAGTTTGATGATACCAAACTGGGAGGAGTAGCTGATAGTCCTGAGGCCTGCGCTGCCATCCAGAGGGACCTGGACAGACTGGATGACTGGGCGGTGAGAAACCACATGAACTTCAA